>JANTPZ010000147.1:0-22411 GCA_025593235.1 Vachellia pachyceras | reverse complement strand
TCAATAATTTTTATTAATATTATATAATTTCTACTTTTAATTAAAGTTTGTGTTAATTTTAAAAATATATAATTTTAAAAAATCGAACAAAGTGTAATTTTTCCAATAAAAATTGAGAAAAATTTAATTTAATTTTGTAAAATTTAAGATTTTGTATTATTTTTAAAAATAAAGTGTGAGAGATAATGTAAAAGGGAAAATAGAAATCATTGTTAAGAGCAATTTAATATTCTTAACTTTATATTTATATTTTCATCCTTTTAAATAATTACAATTTTTATGATGATTCACAATAAATATGATCTATTTTAGATCTTTCACTATAATTCTCCCTAAGAAATCATGATTGAATGTGATTTATCAATTCTGAACACGAAATTTTTGTATTAAAAAATATTGACATAACAATGACTATGAAGGCGGGGGCAAATGCTATCAAGAAGCAACTTATTGTGGGAGCATCCAAGAGAGGGAAATATTGAAGGCATATCAAGAACCAAATGGTGGCTCGTGGACCTCAATGGGAAATTAAGAATATTTTGTTATGATTTTTTTTAATGAATTCATCAGCTAAACAGTGAACTAAAAAATGAGATGAAAAATAATATTTACCCTAAAATAAAATATAAATGTATTTTATAATAATGTGAGGAAAAAAGAAAATGATAAAAAATAAAAATTGAAGCATAATACGAATAAATGAAAATGCATTATATAAATTAAATATCATTGAAAAGTAAAATTATTCAACTAAATAATATTATATAACTAATTAGATTGTAAAGTATGTACAATTTAATCTATAGTTGTGTCACAAACACGACTTACCTATATTAAAGATGATGTTCCTTTTGATGTAGATGTATTACCATTGCAATTAACAGTATCTTCAACAACTACACGTTTACTTTCAACTCTTTAAAATAAATAAACTTGTTTTTTCATTGTTATTTATAAGTCTTCCCTCGTGCATTTCACTTTCCAATCCAAATCCACTCTCACCAACCCTGTCCCATTCTTCTCCATCCCAGCACACTGCAGCTTTTCAGGTTTTGTACATACCTTTCTCGTCTTAATCAGAAAAGCTAGAACCCATTTTTCACAGAAAATCAAGATCTAATACTTAATTCACAAAATGATTACCTGGGCTTTGAACTCTGAAGTAAGAGGGAGAGCAGCTGGTGGTGGGCGGTATCCTGTCTTGGTAGTTCTATTACTAAGAAATTCATGAACTAATTAATGGTGGGT
The DNA here is from genome assembly GCA_025593235.1 of Vachellia pachyceras. Lineage (NCBI taxonomy): Eukaryota > Viridiplantae > Streptophyta > Magnoliopsida > Fabales > Fabaceae > Vachellia > Vachellia pachyceras. Next base: position 21,163 of record JANTPZ010000147.1, on the reverse strand, counting down.
TACTATTATCCCTTTTGCGGTGATAACTCTTGTATGTGTTTCTAAAAAAAACGAATTTTTTAGATTTTAGGGCTTTGGGTTGCTCACCTCAACTTGCTGTAGTGATGAAAAAATTATTGAAGGTGGACCAAAATGATACGACGCTCACCGTAATAAAGATCTCCTTCTGGCTCAAAGGAGCTCTTAGGCCGCCAACCAATCAACGCCTAACCAAACAAGCATTCTTCTACAGTGATTCTACCCCTTCAAAAGCTCCTTTTTATGTAGACAACGTGGGTGGTTGGGTAAGTTTTTTTACCCTCCAATAGCACATTCAACGGTATTTTTTCTTAAATTAAGATGTTTTCTTTCACATATTTATTTCGGCTTGTGTGAAAGCATTTCTCTACCGCTTTCCTAAACGGACTCTAACGTGTTAGTCAAACCGACCCTATATTTTTTAAGGCAAATACGATGCCGCCTTTAATTGAGTACATGAGGACCATGCTCCTAACAAAAGCGATGATCCAGGAAATATAGTTTACGAAGAGGAATACCCAAATAAACAAGAAGAAAAGGCAGAAGGGATGGTAAGTGGCCAAAAAAACAAACGGTGTATGACGTGCAGAATAATTCATTACTATTTTTTTCATGAAGAGTAATTAATTACTTCTTGGAGAGATTTGGAGGGAAGCTTTCTAAGGAGCTCTCACACAAGAGCAAGCAGAGCAATCTTAAGATTAACATTTATTATCTTATATCCATTTTTGCCTTCAATATTTCATTTTGAAAATAGGTTAAAATACATAAAACCTCATTAAACCATGGATTAATTTTATATTTAGTGTCTGACACTTCTATAATTTCTTTATTAAAAACAAACATGGGTCAATTACAAATCACTTGCCTAAACTTTATAAGTTTAAATTAAAAACATCAATGTTTGATGTTTCACTTTTAATCAACTTGACGTTTAACGCTTGGTATTCAAGATATAATTATTAGTATGTTCGAATACTTAAACTAAAAAAATGATTTAAAACATACAATGCTTAAAAATCATTTATAAAGAGTCTTAAAATAAAAAATACTTTAAAAGCATTTAAAATATGAACTTGATCATGTCCTTTTCAAATAAAAAGTAAAATATATTTAAAATATATTTGATAATGAAAATATGAAACATAAGGGTTAAAAATAAGGTATGTGATGAGCATTTGATCCCAAGTAGAGGGAGGTTTCATGCATCTAAGCCTTTTAAAAGTATCAAAGGGAGATTCAGATCAAGAAGTATCAAAGGATTATTTTAATACCAACCATTAACGCCACCACCGCTTATAACAAACACTGTTGACATGGGATCACTGGATCCCAAGTGCCTGAATCTTGTGTTTTGTTTGTAATTGAAATTTCACTAATGGTCTTGTGGTCCAATAGCATGTGGCCATATGCAATCCTTAAAACATATACACATTTACACTTAACGGCCAACAAAAAGGGGGCACACATACACTTATCTACAAGCTGAGCAATCTCAAATCATAAATTCGTCCTGATTTTGCGTCTTCAGGATCACTTTTGTCATCATGAAGTACAAGCAAGTTTAACGTGCCTGGTTCTTTCAGCCAGGCAGCGACCACAGATCCTGCTGATATAAACCTACCTAAATTACACTCGGCAACCTGAAAGGGTGCGCCCATGCCGTTAAGAAGTGCCTCAACAGCTCTTCTCAAAGTGCCATCGCCAACCACTTTGCTATGCTTGCCCCATCCGGTCAGAATGCTGCAGTATATAATCATTGGATTTGAAACGTATACCCTCGTTAATTAATTCCCCCAAAGAAGAACGTAATCCTAACATCACAAGCGACAAAGATGCAAACCTCAATAGCTTAGGCAGTTCACGGCCTTTGAAAACAACTGAACGGATATTGAGCAACCATGCATGGACCATTGCACAAGCAGCACCACAAGACATCAGATGCAGATCCAAACAAGAATCAGACCAGACACTCTCCCAAACATTTCGACGTTTCCCTTCGAGCACAACCAGCTGGGCCCCTCGTTTCTGATGACAATTTAATAGAAAAACATCAAACGGAAAGTCAATAAAGCATAAATGAGCTGCAAAGGAAAAAAGGAAAAGGCAAAAAAGCAAAAAGAAAGAAAGAAACTTCCAATAATTATTATACCCAATGTTTGAAGAACAGGACTGAACTGACCAATTCGACGAGAAAACAAGCAAACCAGTGCCAGGGCTGGTCAAAACTAAAGGGCAAACCAAGAGTGGAAAAACTAATCAACCCAGCCTCAAGCCAATCAAAATCGGCAAAATTAGTGAGTTGGCAAGTTCTGCTAATATATTTTTTCTTTTCCTTTGGTTTCACTGAAACAAGGCATTAGAAACAAAACCATTCATAAAACTGGTCGAGACAATGATTCAATGGCTGGTCCAGGTTTTTTAATACCCTCTTAAAAGACATCTGCACAACCAAGTTGTAGCAAAGTATTGCATTTCCAGATTAAAATAACATTTTGTAATCAATCAATTTTACCTGACCAAAGTGCCAAAGCATGTCAGTAAGGGCATTGTAAAAGGCGGATGCTGTTGAAGAATCCATATGCTTGACTTCATCAAAAAGTGATTGAGCCTGAACCCAAATGTTTTCCCTGTAACCCATAAGTAGTCCATGGGCCACACCATAAACCTGGTTATCAAATAGGCGGAGCTCCTCCAATAACATTGAAGCATCTTCAAATGAATTGCAACGGCTGCATCCAAGGATCAAATCATACACTTCACAAAATGAATATACAAGTACATATTACCAGAATAACATAAGGAGGCAGGCAGTGTAAAGAATATGAAATAAGAGGCCTTGAATAGGAAATAGATTGGAGAATAGGAGTTATTGTCAACTTCTAATTGTCTTCAAATCCTAAACTTGTAAAGGCCAAAGCAAGCATGTCAGCTTTACATTCCAACCCAAAAGCATCATAGGTTTACACTAGGAACAAGTTGGGGGAAATCCACAGCCATAACAGTGACATACAACCGAAATTAAGGCTAAATACAAGAACAAAATGTGCGCATAAGCTCCAACAACTATTACAGGTCCTGAGTAATATAGAGAGCGAGGAAGGTTTTGAGATTTCCCTTGCAGATTCAATTTATACTTTGATTATACAGTGATAACTCGTGGCAGATCCAGATATTGGAAGGTTGTGCGTATGGGTACGTACGTACATGCATATAAAATTAAATTTTTTACTTCAAATTACTTTATACTTTAGTAGACAATAAGCACAGAATATATTCATGTACTAACCAGACATTTCCAAAAATAATGGGGTCATCATCCAGATGACAAAAAATTCATAGATGCAATGGGTTAAAAATGAGTGAAGGAACACTTTCTTCAGCACACATGTTAAAAAAATTAAAGCATGAAAAGTCTCTTTCATTCTACAATTTGGTTGAGAAAAGATGAATAGTTACAAAAAAAACTACTGCTTATACACACACACGCACCCTCAAAGGATAAGAAATTCCCAAACCCCAAGGTCTGAGAGGGCCTTTAGTTCAATGGTCCATGAATATTATAAGCTCTAGTGATAGAATTAAGCAGAAAGACTGGTTTGTTATATACCTGCAAGCATTCAAAATGGCAGAGAATGTGACAACATTTGGTTTAATTTCCAGATCATGCATTTTCTGAAAGACCCCTAATATGTAGGAAATGTCTTGTTTGCTCCCTTCATCTTTATTTGCAAGGCCCGATGTTTCAGCAGCAAGCCGCCCAAACATCTTAATGATTTTGTTGTCCTCCTTAACATCTACCTCATCTTGACCAGAGCCCTCAATAAGCCTAGAAGAAGACATTTCAAGCTGATGATCACTAGGTTGAGCAAAGCCATCAAAAGCACATTCCACATCTGCAGACCGACCAAAGGCATCAATTATGGAGTTGTAAGTGACAACATTGGGCTTAATTCCTTCCTTTGTCATCTCATCAAGCAACATCACAGCAGATTTAACTAATCCATTCTTGCAAAGAGAATCAATTAATGCACTATAAAGGACAACATCGGCCTTCAATCCTGCCTTCCTGAACTCTCTAAAAATCTCCATTGCTTCCTTATACATTCCACCTTTTGAGTACACATCAATCAATGTTGAATAGGTTAACACATTTGGATATACATTTTCCGCTTTCATCTCTTTAAATACTCCCTGAACTTCATCATACTTCCCTTGCTTGCCATAACCACCCAAAAGTGAATTGTATGTTACAACATCCTTCTTTATCCCACAACTCTCCATCTCTTTGCATATGTCCATGGCCTCCTCAAACCTGCCAAGCTTTGCATAAATTGAAAGCAGTGTATTATACGAGACCCTATCAAGTCCAATTGACATGAATTTCATTTCATTGAAAAAGTTCAGTGCCTCTTCTAATCTACCAGCCTTGGCATAACCATCAACCATAGTACTATAAGTCACCACATTGGGCAAAATTTTCTTTGCAGGCATCTCAGCCATGACCTGAATGGCCAAATCCATCTGTCCACCTTTGCACAGTGCATCCAAAAATGTATTGTAAGTGAAAATATCCTGGTCAATCCCTCTCTCAACCATCTCACTGAATAAATTTTGAGCTGCCTCCCACAACCCACTTCTACTGCAAACCGCAAGAAGAGAATTATAAGTGATTCGATCAGGTTGAACACCATTTATCTGCATTTCATCAAAGATTTCCAGTACTCTCTTAAACTCCACACCCCCTTTCCCACAAGCATCAATCACTGCATTATATGTAACCAAATTTGGTTTTAGACCAGATTGTTTCATTGACTCGAAAATCCTTCTTGCCTCCTTATAGTGACCATTACGCCCATATGCACTAATTATGGCAGAAAAAGCATAAACTGTGTTTCCATACCCTTTATCCTTTGCCATTTCAAAGACCCTCTTCGCAAGATCAACCTTCCCAAGCCTACCAAGGGTACTGATCATCGTGCTAGTTAATCTACCCTGTTCATACTTTCTCTTCTCCCTTTTCACTGCAAATTCAAAACACCTATTTGCTTTCCAGCATTCACCTCTATTCCCAAGTTCACGAATTAAGTATGCATAATCGTCACACCCATATAGCTTATGTTCAAAATTAAACAATATATCCTCAAGAACCCTTACATCATTACTGCATTGCATGACATGCTGCAGGACCTCCTCAGCTATGGAGGAGTGGGGGCTGCTTAAACCAGATTTAGGTCGTCCAAGGTGCATTTTGGAGACAAACCGGGTAGACCGTCGGCCAGAGAAGTCTGCAGCAAGTTCAGATTTTGGGGAAGGAAGAGGACATAAAGATGAAAAGCTAGAGTTTTGGGGGACAGGGCAAGGGATGGTGCTCGATTTTGATGCATTGTGAGGTAAAGAAGAAGGTTTTGGGGTACAGACTTTGCTTGAGGCCCAATATCGATTGTTTTGGTGATGGTCATGGCGTTGGTTTCTGAAATGGCGGTTCTGGTTCTGACGATATGGGTGGTTTTGGTATGGTTTTGATGCAGTAATTGAACATTGCGGAGGTGTTGAGGCCATCCAGAGGCCTTTTCTTTTCAATCAAGACCAATATATGAGTAAAGAGTGAGACAGAGAGACGAGGGGATCAAGTAAAGCTTGGGTAGGGTTTGATGGCAGAGGAAGGTGCAGGGCAGGGAATGGAGTCCAGATACAGGAGGGGAGAAGAGTGTATGTGAGCACAATACTCGGCAGACTTGAAACTTCTTCCTAGCGATTCCGTCATTGTATCACTGCATGAAGTAAGAACACTAAAATCCATAAAAAGATATAAAAAAGGAAGAATATTAACAAAATGTGTCGTTTGTAAGCTTTAATTTGAACAAGACAGCAGAAAACTACAATATTGTTGAGCTTAGGATAGATAAATCCTAGCACATACATAAAACATAATCCAAGACCGGAAAGCCATTAGCATGAACTGCAACAATAATGAACGTAGATAATTCACGGTTACTAAATAATATCTTAAAAAAACCCAATGAAAGTGGAATTTAAATATGCAGGTATCATATTTCAAACTGGTCCCCTATCCAAAAAATAAAAATCGTAACTAATGTAAGGGGAATTAAAATAATGGATACTGAACACCAAAAGAAACTAATAGTTTCAACTTTCATCAGCTCAAACCCCAAGAAAAAATTAGGGAAAAGCTACAATAGGAGTGGAAAGCCAAAAAAAAAGTAGCAAGGAAGAATCTGAAATAGGCGTAGTGTAGAGTAGGAACAGCAAAAAAGTCAGGTCATGCTGGGAGAGGGGAAAGCTTACTGTCATGGGGATCGGAGACGACAGTCTCCCAGCACGGCGAAACGCCGAGGAAGACAGGGCAGGTGATCCAGGTGAGCATTTACCAGCTAGGGTTGCCTGTCCGTGGTGGGTTATCTACACTGAACGTCTGCCCGTTGATTCCCCCCTTACCAAACTGCATCCGTTTTGTAATTTTTTCATTACGCCAACGAAAAGAAGAAAAAAAATCTCTAGTGACCCCATTCATTTCTCGACGAGTCCGCCCGCACTAGTGCATTATTTTATCTTTGCAGTCTTCGACTCCTGGAGTAATTAGCAAGGTACCTTCTTGAATATAGTGAGCACTTTCAGTAAAGAAAAATTTTTGAGGTGAATTCGCGGAGGATGTTATTTAATTTACAGATAAACATCGTTCAACATACCTTTCACATTTTTAAAAGTTGTTACAAACAAATCCAATATTCTGTTAACTCATTCTCAATCACGTTGTACATAAATTGAAATAAAATTTATCTGATATACTTATATCTGAATCTATAAATTGTGTGTTTGAAAATTCCGTTGTAAGAAATGAGTTAAGACTTTTAAGATGATTTTTATGTATTTCGAGATGGTTTTTATCAATTTCGAAATGGTTTTGTTTTAACTTACGTGCATTATTGGAGAAAATGAAGCATAAAATCGTTCTCTCAACAGATGCTCAAATAAACACACATTCTCAATCACATTTCACGTAAGTCAAGAAAAAAAACTCATCTCACGTTCTTACCTTAAAATCCGTAAAATGTAAAGAAGCATGTATTCATTGATTCATTGACGCAGTGAAAGTGAAAATTTTAATTTATAGTTGGTAAAAAAACTCGTGAACTTTGCAGCCTTTTTTTAACTTATCCGTATTAATCCGGACAATAACAGTGCCAAAAAACTCATTTTCAAAGGCCCAGCTGTCAATTTTTTTATTTTTATCTCTTTCGTATTTTTTTTTGGGCAACAATCTCTTTCGTATTAATGAAAGATTTTTTTAATTGTGTTATGAGATATTTCGTTGACCAGACCGATGTTGGATGGACTGTAATGTTTGACTGAAGAAACTCCACTGTAGCCGGATGGCATTTGAAAAACTTCAGATTGTTTTTGGTACAAGAAAGTTTATCTGTGTGGGTAAATATCAGCCCACACTGGTTTATATCATTAAGGACAGTGATAGATTTAGCCTTCAGTCCGATCTGAAGTCTATAATGCGTCAGCCTTTGGTTCAGCCTAGTGTAGAGGTGAAGTTGGTTAAAGGCATGGGAAATGGAAGTTGATAAACATGGAGAGGGGATTATTTCGTTTGAGAACACGGTAGATAAATACTTTTACATAAAGGGAGGTAAATATATAGAAGGGATTATTTCGTTTTGCGGAAAAATACTGTTGAACGTGTGTTTAACTTTTAAAAACGTTGTTCGAAACAAACCCATTAAAGAATACAAACTTATGATTTTTGTTTTGTTCAATATGAGGTGAGGCGTTAGGACAGGAAAGACATTTAAGTAATTTTTGTTTGGTTCTAAAAGGAAGGGGGAGGGGAGCAATTTTTAAATTCATTGGTATTTTCATTTTATTCATTTTTTCCCATTTGTTCATAATAAGTGTATTCAAATAATCATTTTCTATAATGTTTGAATTACAAAAGTGTATTACTTCATCTGTATATGATAAAATAATTTTATATAATCTTTAAAAGATAATATTAATTTAACATACTATTTCATCTTTAATTATGGCATTATATTGCAGAATATCCTATTATACTATAAGATGGCCACAAAATATTCAAGACATGACAGGTTATGCCTTGGGGTGCCTAAATAGGTATGGAATATGTATTTTTTTTTAGCATGATAAATGATAGGGAAGACAACTTTTGGTGCAGTGGTGGATCTGGTGTAAACGCGGTTCTTTTTTTTTTTTGGTGAAAGGGATGGGCTCAAGCCCATTACATTCGAACATCTCTAATACAAGGTAATCCTAATCTATCATTCTCCAGGATCTGCAACACCTCGGCAGGCGGAGCAATCCAGATCTTCATCTGTTGCGACTGTACTCGACTCATGGCGGCAATTCTATCAGCACATTGATTCCCCTCTCTGAACACATGATGGAGCTCAGTAGTCCATTGTCTCGTCAGTAAGTTATCTAATTCTCCTTGAAGATGCGAATACCCTGTTATCTTCTGATTCTTCGCATGCGCTTGTACAATTTTCTTAGCATCACTCTCAGCTATGATTTGTTTAAATCCCATCCTCCAGCAAAGCTCTAGGCCTTCAATAAGACCGATCAACTCAGCTTCCATCGCATCTCTTCCTTGTAACTGAATAGCCAAGCCTCTAATCCACTCCCCACTATCCCCCCTAATCACCGCACCGCAGCCTCCTTTTCCATCCATTCCACTCCACCCATCAGTATTAAGCTTCACCCAGTTCGTAGGCGGAGGATTCCACCGAACCATAATCTGCTCCTCCATCTCCTCATTAAACAGATCATTCTTCAACCTCTTGTTACAGCTATCCAGCACATGCCTAGCCATCTGTGTCCCATTAAGCGGAACAACATAGTTCTCAGAATGTCTCTGACCATTCCTCCATTTCCAAATAAACCAGCACAAAATTATAAAGAGCTCAGACCATTTTCCTTCCTCCATAGTCTCTGTGTTATCCCATAAATTTAGATCCATCCATTCTGTCCACGAAGCTCCAAAAAACTCAATTCTATTATGATCCGGAACCAATCTCCTCCAAGCCTGAGAAACATACGGACAGTCTCTTAACGCGTGTAACTGGTCTTCTGTATTCAGGTTGCATATGGAGCATGCGCTATTGCCTCCATCCCATCTACTGGTAATTTCATTCGTGGCCAGTCTCTTGTGTATCATTTGCCAAGCAAACACCTTGGCACGTTCAGGTATTCTCATACGCCATAATTTCCTCCACTTAGGTAAAACCTGATTTTCCTGATTAACTTGCTTACAATTATATGCTGATTGCGTACTAAAGACCCCATCTTTAGTTAATTTCCAAACAATATCACCCCCAGGATTGATGTAGTTATCATTGTCCTCTGCATTACCATTTTGCTCTATCACCCTCCTTATATCCACATTCACCATAAAGTTATCCCATTCCTTAGCTATCTCTTTCCATAATCTGGAATCGCAATCTTTTACTACAAGCCTGTCTTGCATATTTCTCCCTCTCCCATATTTACCAATCAAGACTTGGACCCATAAATCATTAGGCTTAGTATAGATTCTCCACAATATCTTTTGTAATAACGCCTCATTCATTCTTCTCAGATTCATAATCCCTACACCTCCATCCTCCTTCTTACGACACATCCTATCCCAAGATATCGCATGCCATTTTCGATTGTTTTCTTCCTCTCCCCAAACAAATCTACGGCACTCTTTTTCCAGGTCATCTATAATTCCTTGAGGGAGTCTATCATGCTGCATAGAGAACAACGCCATAGGGCTAACCACAGATTTGACAAGTGTAATCCTTCCAGCCATAGATAAACTCGACGCCTTCCATCCCTGAAGTCTCTTCCTGACCCTCTCCACAATCATTTTGTAATTATCTTTCCTTCTTCTTGGAAAACTAATTTTAGCTCCTAGATATCTCTCCATATCCTCCACCTCCTTAAAATTGCTGGTTCTACATATCTCCCTCCTCATACATTTCCCCACATTAGTAGAGAAACATATGTTGGTCTTCTCTTGGCTCACGCTTAACCCAGACATCTTCTCAAATTCCTGCAGACAATTCAAAACAACTTCTAGTTGTTCAAGGTTAGCTTCAGTTATAAGCATTAAATCATCTGCAAACATCATGTGAGAAATAATAGGGCCCTTACGGCCAGCTCTCATTCCTCTCCACTGTTTCACTCTCACTCTATCTAGGATCATATGGGTAAGTTTTTCCATGCCAAGAACAAACAGGTAAGGGGAGAGAGGGTCCCCTTGTCTAAGGCCTCTGGAAGCTTTGAAACCACGGAGTTTTTTCCCGTGCCAAAGAATACTCGTTTCTTCACTGTTAACACACCCCATTAAAATTCTGATCAACTCATTAGGGCATTTCATCTCTTCCAGCACTTTCTCCAAATACTTCCAATTCAATCTATCATAGGCCTTTTCCAAATCCACCTTAATCGCCATAAAGCCTTTTTTACCTTTTTTCCTTCTCATCGAATGCATCATTTCCTTAACAATAATGATATTATCATGGATATTGCGTCCGGGGACAAAACTGACCTGAAATGGTGAGATCAGTTTAGGTATAAGAACTTTCATCCTTCTCACTATTATCTTTGTAAGACATTTATACACCACATTGCACAGAGAGATGGGTCGGAACTGGTTAACTTTTTGCACACTATCAACCTTGGGAATCAAAGAAATAAGGGTCTTGTTCACCCCTTTAATTTTATCAACATCATGCCACATCTCCCTAATAGACAAACACACACTCTTTCCCACCAAATCCCAAGACTTCTGAAAGAACAAAGCCTGATAGCCATCTTCTCCAGGGGCTTTCAAACCCCCTATCGCGAACATGGCATCCTTAATTTCCTCATTGGTTAAAGGACATAACAGTCTATTCCACTCGTCCTCCTCCATCCTAGGCCACTTATGAGTCGTAGTAATCCAAGGCCGCTCTTTATCAACTTCACAAAACAGCTTTTGAAAGAAATTATTCACTAGCTCCTCTACTTCCTGCTCCTCCTTAATCCACTTGTCTTCATCTGTTTTAAGCATAGAAACCCTATTTCTCCTCCTCTTTATAGTGGTTTTAGCATGGTAATACTTCGTATTCCGATCCCCATCTTGCAACCATTGAGTTCTAGCCTTCTGAAACCAAAAAATCTCCTCCTTATCTAATATATCTTCCAGCTCCTTCCTAAGATTCCTTTCCACCTCCTCCCAATACCCTCCAAAATGAAATTGAGCTTTCTTTTGAGAGTACCGGATCCTTCTTAGGATATCTTTCTTCTTATTCTTTAGGTGCCCAAAAGTCTTCAAGTTCCAGTCACTTAACTTAGGGGTCAAATTCTGAAGACCCTCCCAAACAGCAATATCTTCCTCCCAATTTCTCTCTAAGAATTCCTTGAAATTCTCATGCTTTAGCCACATAGCTTCAAAACGAAAAGGCTTGTTAACTTGCAAGCACCTCACATTTTTAAGTTTAATAAAAAGCGGGTGATGATCGGATTGAATTCTTTCCCCCACCCTAACAATAGCGTCTTGAAAGAGGGTCCTCCAATGTGAATTACAAAGAGCTCTATCGAGCTTTTTATAGAGTCTACTTGCATAACCCGTAATTGGGCCTTTCCAAGTAAATTTAGGCCCTTCAGTACCCAGATCAATGAGTTTGCATCCTTCAATATTATCCCTAAACTTCCTACATTTTCTTAAATTAGGAATAGACCCCCCTCTTTGTTCATTCACATCTATAATGTCATTGAAGTCTCCTGCCAAAAGCCAAGGCATATCCATCTTTTTTGAGATGCTTCTCAGTTGCTCCCATAGATCCCTCCTCTCTACTTCCTTAGGACTCGCGTACACTGCAGAAAAAATCCAAGGTCTCATCCCTATCCCCTTCACAACACAATGGATAAATTGTTTATGCAAAAGCAAAGGTTGAATGTCTAAATCTTTGTCCTTCCACAGCACCCAAATCCCCCCAGACATTCCTTGAGCTTCTACCATAATTCTGTATTGAAAACCAAACTTATCTATAATTTTTTGAGCTTTTTCGCCACTGCACCTGGTTTCCACAAGAACAACAATCTTTGGAATCCAAGCTTGAACTAACTCTTTTAAAGCAAGTCCGAAATCTCTTCCGGCTGCTCCACGCACATTCCACACTAATATTGTCATAATAACAAAACAGAAGAGAAAGAAAGGAACACTTACTATTCCTCCACAGGAATATCTCCATTCTGACTCCTTTCACTCTTAGGTCCCCTCGGCAGATTTAACTCAGCCTCAGGGTCCTCATCAATGGGCTCTAAAGACTCCATAGGCTCGCTCGGATCAGGAGGCCTTGTTTCATCAACATCCATCCCTTCCTTTCTCATATTCGTCAAATTCATGATACTCAAATTCTCCTGTCCAGTTTTCGCCCCCTTGATTTTATCTCTCAAAACTCCCTCCTCCTGGCCCATACTTTCGTCTCCTACCTGACCTCCTAGTCTCCCTTCATAAATCTGCTTTGTCCCAGCTTCATGGGCTTTATAAAGGCCCAAACCATCCTTTTTACTATTCTCCACTGTTTTTTTCTTAAAGTCCATTCCACTGTACCCCTCTGTCTCCTTATTCTGCATCCCTGTCAAATCCATCTGAACCTCGACTTCTAATCCCCTATTTCCGTCCTCTCCTCCAATTTTTTTATCCTCTTTTTTTTCTCCTCTTTTTTTCTCCACAGTAGACTTATTTTCCATACCTCTATCTGACACCAATCCTTTCCCTTTATTACTTCCGATATCTCTCCTTCTACTTTCCTCTTGTCTAGCATCTTTAGAGATATCTCTCCTAGGCCTTCTAGAGCGTTCCCTTAGCCTCCCTTCCTTGTCCACTTCATCTTCATCACCTAGTACTGCAAATCTCGATGCAGTAGTTGACCTTCCTCTATCTACACCCTCTTTCCTCTGAACCTCTCCAGCTACACCCAACTTTAGCAGCGGCCTATGACCTCTCCTACGTTCGTGCACCAGCATCCACTCGCCGTAGGTGCTTTTCTCCTCTCCCTCCGGTCTCCTTTCCTGTTTCTCTGTAACTCCGGCAGCTTCACTACGAACTTGTTTCTCTTCTTTAGAGTTTCTTCCAACGTCTATCTTTCGCTGAGAGCAATGTTCTTGGTTATGACCAAACTTACCACAGCAAAAACAGATCATATGAAGTCCCTCGTATTCCACTTTAAGATTGTTTCCATCCACTGTATACGCAGGCAATAAAGGAGCATTCAAATCAACTTCCACACACATTCTGGCATACATCGTTCTTGCTTTAGTATAAGTCATCTCATCAACTTTGATAGCTTTTCCTATCTGGTTTCCCAACGCATAGAAAAACTTTTTATCATAATAGTCCACCGGGAGTTTAGGCAGTCTCACCCAAATAGCCACCCTGTTCAGCCTTTCATTCCAGGGGTCAAAATTTCTCTTCCACAATTGGACAGTAAGGTAATGATTCTGAATCAGCCAAGGGCCACCCTCCAATGCAAAGAAGTAGTCCTCTTCGCTGGAAAAGGATGCAAGCATGAATCCATTACCTATATCATTTAGCTCCACCTTCCCTGATTTCCCCACATTGCTTGAACCTTTCTTCTCATTTGCATAAACCCCATTGTATACAAAAGTTTTGGTTTTAAACACACCACCCTTCAATTTATTGTATCTTTCACATTGATAATTTTTTTCTCCCATTTATTTATATTAACTGTATATAGTCAATCTAAATAATTAAATAGATCAGTATTTTAAGAAAACTAATCCACAAATAACTGTTTAGATTTTTAATAGGTCCGCATGCATGCCCTTGCCATCCCAATCCACAGCCGTGCATTTTTGTGCTAATGATGACTTTTTTATATATTAATGTCGGATCAATAATTGGACTTTTTTTTCAGTATTGGCATCATGAATATTTCAAATAAATATAACGATAATTGATACGTGGCTTTCGGCTTCAGGTGACGCTTACGCAGTAAGCTGGATTTTAGCAGAACACCTCTAAAGAGCTCATTGGCCCTTTATATCCACGTAAAGGCGTCCACATATTCATTCGTTTATTTCATATATTTAATCATATTTGTTTTGTTTCCCAGCTATTTGCAATATAGGTGCTTCATTAAGGGGTAAAAAAAAGATTGGCATATCAGGTTAATCTGATTTGTAATGTGATTTGAAATTATATGATTAAGTACAACTTACTACTTTAATTTCATTTAAACGCTAAACGTGAGAGCCATATAAAAATGCAAAACTCCCACTTGCTTCACCTTTTCGTTATACCCGTTTGGGAAGGCGGTAGAAAAGTACATTTAAATAAATCAAGATAATCTCGTTTTACAAAAAATACTGTTGAACGTGTGTTTAACTTTTCTAAACGTTCTCTCAAACCAACCCAATAATATAATCTGTGTTATTTTCATTTTTGGGTCAAGCGGTAGATACTTGTATGAACGGATCTCTTCCATCCGGCTAAAAATTATTTAATTTTTCTCATTCATTACCTTGTTTCCTCCGAACAGTATTCGAGGCATCCAATGATAGAGTCCAGAATTAACTTCAGAGCTTTATTATATACAGACTATATTTATTTAACAACGCTTAACTTATATCTAAAAGTACGTTCAACAGTGTTTTTTCTTAAAATGAAATAATCTCCTTCATATATTTGTCTCAACTCACGTAAAAATACTTCTCTACCGGGTTGCTAAACAAACACAGAAGGACAGAGTGCGTTCAATCACCTAATCAACTTTATTAATCCAAAATGACTGCGATTGGTAAACTATATATGAATAGTGCCGTTAGCACATAGCACTCAACTGAAGAATCTCTTACCAAAAATAAAAATAAAAATAAAAATTAGTTTACATAGGGAGGGAAGTCTGGTGCTCTCCCTGACTGTGGATTCTTTATGCTGTGTGAAAGTGATTTAAACCTACAATTTTAATGTGCTCGGCCAATATGAAATATAAAATATAAAACTCTCGGTAAGTGGTCATATCAAACTATATTAAAATACAAATACCATTTTCAGCATTTTATGTGTATATACAATAATGTCACATCAAGATCATATTTGTGCTCGTCGACTTATTGCGTTAAAGAAATCATGCTCTGTAAATTTGATCTGCGCTTCAACGTTTTAAAATAGGACCGTTTCAAGAAAATACTCAACAAAGGAAGCATCGCATCCAAAAGAAGGGCATGTTTGGAATAGAATTAACATATTTATATAAATTAAATAAAATTCATCTCACTTATTTATTTCGTAAATTTTAAATAACATTTAAAAAATCGTTTTTACTGATTCTTTTTTTTTCTTTTTATATTTTTGAAACCTTCCAATTCAGCATCAAAAAGTGAATTACCTATCACTCTAAAAAAAGTAAATTATCTAGCTAACAGCTCAGACACATGGAAAAGGTTTGCGTCTCAAACATGATAAATTAAAATTTAAAACTCATGCATATGATAGAGGTGTTCACATATATGATCTAATTATACCTTAAATAGGATTGCATTTAATAAAAGAATATATATGCTTAGAAGTAAAAGTGAATCATGTAAAAAGAAAGCTACCGGTGGTGTAATGCTCTAATTTATGCATTTGAAGATTGAAGTGACCAGGGAGTGATAAAAAAAAATCGCATCCTTGTTGATGAATATGTTTTGGTATTTAATAGCCAACATGACTCACTCCAATATAAATATGCATGTACACTTGGAAAACATTTAAATTATACAGGAAATATAATTAAAAGAGAGAGAGAGAGAGAAATGAAAGTTAAATGAAAGTTAATTTGGTAACATTCCATTTTCTAATATTTGGTTGTTTCTTATCGTTTTACCAAATTGCCTACTCCCCCCCCCTCCCCTCAGTCGTTTCCATTACGAAGAATCTGTTATCCCCTTCAAGTCAACTTGGATTATCCTAAACAGAAGGAATAAAGAAAAAGGCATTGTGTTCCATTATATATTATGGGGGGGAAATCGTTCGTGATAAGAAAATATTGCGTGATTTGAATTGAGGACTCACCAATACTTGAACCCACATATTTTTAAGGTGTGATACACTTTAGCTCGATTGTATATCTCTGAATTTAAATTATGTTTATAGGAGTAGTTACAAATCGCCCATTAACAAGGTTTTCATATGAGTTATTATGTAGTTATTTATTACCAACTAAACCGTACTTGAGCTCACATAGTGTTCACATACGAAATGATTCAACAATGATTGAACCAGCTCTTTTGGTTTTAAAGACACCTTTTCAAAAACAAACGAGAGCGTCCAAGGATGATATTATTCTCACATGTATTACATCCTCCTCAGATGCACCAGTTGGATAATTAATCCACAAGAATTAAAAAAATTAATTTAATTATATGTAACAACTGGGTATTAAATTTTCTAAAACATCTCTAATCACTCAAATTAAAAACTATCGTCGTTGATAAATTTATAAGAAAAGTTGAATTAACATCTTATATTTAAAATAAAATTAAGCATGTGATGGATCAAGTTGTCTCGTGTTCTTATAATCATAGAGTACTTCTTATTAAACCATAAGTTATCAACTTGGAGGGAGATGATTGTACCGACAAAGGAAAAGGCAGGGGAAGGGGAAAAAAAAGGTTGACAGTAACGTTGAAACTGATGATCACCGAATTGACTGCCAAAGAAGAGAAAGCACACACAACAAACCTATAGTTGGAAGAACGGTCACAGATTCTAAAGTAAATATGTAAGACGAATTTTATCTTGATAAACGTGAAAATGAATTTTGGGGAGGCAAACGACCTCCCCAAACAAGCCCTATATGTATGGGGCCTGCTTGAGGTGCGTTTGTTAGATAGAAGAAACTAGAATGAGCTCACGGATGACGTTGGCATCAAGAATATTAATTAATTAACAACATCATCGAATTTATTTGAACTCGTGGATCATGCACTTCTAAAAACTTTGTCATACAAAATTAATAGTGATTAGGAAAGATTGAGCCTGCATATAATATCCAGCACCTAAGTAACATACACAGAGGTAAGATATAGACAAACATAATTAATAATTTATGTTTATGTAGTCATGCGGCCATGTACCAAAAAGAAACCTTTACAGGAATAGGTATATAAGACAGGTTTATAATACTCCGGTGTGTATGTGAAAACAGTCGATGATATATTCCAATGGTTAGAAACATGATACTCAATAAGTCTCTTCAGTGTTTGACGCTAGCTTTTTAATTAATTTATTTACTCGCTGTATGTGATCCCTACCCTAAAAGCTCCTTTTAATAAATGTCTGATGAGGTCCATAATAATATATCGTGGGGTGTGATTTTTTTAATAATCAGGATTTTTTAATTAATTCTGAGCCTTTTTAATGGGCTTCTCATATCGTTAATTGCACAAATGAGTTTTTAAGCGCATAGCTAGTTTTTTTTTTTTTTATACAGAGACAGCATATCATAGAGATCCGCAGTCATAGTGAAAGGAAAGTGACTCTTGGAGTGCAAAAGAAGTCATGGGACAAGTCACACTTAAATTAATTATATTGGCTTCTTCAGAAGCCATTATTATCCCTTGTGTCTAAATCATGCCCCCATCCAACCCATCTTTTAATTGTAACCCTCTGCGTGTTATATCTCATTAGATGTATAAACTACCTTTTCAGCGTTATTTTATAAAAATGTAAGATGAATTTTATTATTATTCTTGTGCATATGAATCTGAATTATAATCCAGGCATTAAGGCTCCATGCACATCGCTTGCATCTTACATCAACAAAATATCTCGCACTTCATCTGCTTCAAGTGCACGCAGAGGCATGTGTGCTGACTACTCATTGCTCCTCTGTATTCCCCTATATATTTAATTGAACAAAAAAAAGTTGTTCTCCATTTATTTATTCATTTTATTAAACCTTAAATAAATAAGATTCAGAGTTAGCCCATGCAATAGCTTATGTAAGAGATCCTATGATAACGCTTCACTGTCATGAATAATTAAAAAAATCACTAGTGCATGTGACTGTACTCCCAACATAATCTATTTTAATAGGAGCATGTATGGGCTTAGTAGCAAAAAAAATTATGATTGTGTTTGTAAATAGATTTAAACATTAATCCGCCATGTTACGATTAATTAAAACATTACACCAGATTTAATGGTATTATTATTCCATGGTTAGTTGCGTTTATACGATGAATAGCAGTATTGGGGCCTAAGGCGAAAGGTAGTGCATTTATTGCCAGGGCCCTACTTGCAATTGCAAACAGTTAGTGGGCCCACAGCCCTCAATGCTTTTCCGTTCATTGCATATTTTACTGACTTTAGTCGATAAAAATCGGATATTTTTAGTTCTGTGTATTAAATTATAATTATTTTGCAATAAAAAAGTCGTATTTAAATATTTTTTGCAGCGAAGAAAATGTGCATGACGCAGTTGATGAATTGACGTGGACGCATATATATATTTCAAGAATGCTGAGCTGTAAGGAGCTGTAATAAATTAACGTCACAATAATAGTGTTACTGTTTTTGTACCAGTGGTATTCTGATAAGATCAAATACGTAGTTTTCACCCAAAAAAAAAAGATCGAATACGTAGTGCTGAGATTGTCTTGTTAAAAAAGTCAATCAATCATATGAACTTCATTGGGAGGAAACTTGAAATTACTTTGGAATTCAGCTTGGGATGGAATTGACCTGCCTCAAAGTTTGAACTTTGCATGCCTTAAGCATGAGATGTTGCAACATCATGGAAGAATCATTTGCTTTCTCAAATTTTTTTTATTAAACATATGTATAATTCTATTGAAGATAATTATTTTTTATACACTTTTGGGTATTAAACGTGAATATCTCTTTCCGTGGGGATTTAAAATTTAATTCGTTAAGTTGGAAGAGACTGACACTTTCTCTTAGACTAAAATTTCATCATCCATGCATTAAATAACTCAGTACCCAGTACTCAGCAACACATACGCGGAAATGGTTGTGATAACAAGTTTTAAGGCTCCCCTGCATCATCTAGTTCTATTTCAAGAAAGAGAAACTAAAGTACATAAGGCAGTTCATCAGATATGCTTTAGTAATATAAATTCAAAAGAAAAACTCATCCCAAAATGCTACGTTATGGAGTATAACAGCAACTTAAACTTACATATCACAGTTTATTCGCAAGATTTCTTATGTGGAACACATACCAATACTGTCCATAGGCAGGCCAGTTTGATTGGTTAAGGATTTGAGAAAGAGAAGAAATTGTTAGGCAAAAACCAAACAAACTGACACGGTGCTTAATCACAAGTTCTTGTTTGGTACTCAATGCAATAATTAGTTATGTGAACGGACCCTATGTTTGTGAGTCTCAAACGCTGTGTGCCAGATTTCCTTTGACAGAATAATGCAGCAAAGTATAAATTAGGCGATGTAATCATGCGTTCCTAATTAAAGTGGACTTGTGAGGATATTTTTTGTTTTTTAATTCTAGTTTTTGGAAGTAATTTGGAACAACGTTTGTAAAAGTCAAACGCACCCATTCAACAGTGTTTTTTCGTAAAACGAGATAATCTTCTACACATATTTACCTCGACTTGTATAAAAGTACTTTTCTACCATATTCCCAAAAGGGGTATATATGAATGGCAGACCAGCCTTTTTCTTTCCTAGAATTAGATATATAGAATAATAAATCAGTACGTTGCCAACCTTTTGAGTTGTAGCAAAGGATGAAGAATAGGCAAGTGGGCTGACAAGCACCAATTAACAATCAAGTGGGTGAAATATCCAGGAAGGAGACAGTTACCTCAATGAAATTTCTTTTGACACCCCATAAATTTTATGAAATTACCAAGTTTGGACCATCCCACAGAATCTAATTAATTTTATAAATTTTCTCCGTGCATTTTTATTTTTTGGGTGTCGCCACTTGCCTCCTAATTCTTGAGCTGCAGAAACAGGGTTAAATAGGAAACCAAGGTTCACACTTGTTCCAAATGGAGGCCACCCGTAAAAAGGGATTTCAAAAGTTTCTGGCTTTATATATTACAATCTGTGCCTTAATCAGTGTTTAGTGATTTTCAGGAATAAATCGCATCCACAGTCTTTCCCCACATGATTTGTCTTTTTTCCACAAAAAGGCAGCAATAA
Source organism: Vachellia pachyceras (assembly GCA_025593235.1). Classification (NCBI taxonomy): domain Eukaryota; kingdom Viridiplantae; phylum Streptophyta; class Magnoliopsida; order Fabales; family Fabaceae; genus Vachellia; species Vachellia pachyceras. The sequence goes on along the minus strand of JANTPZ010000147.1, from coordinate 927 downwards.
AATATAACACACGCACGCACTAAAATAGGAAATGGGAAATGATGCACAAGAAGAATATATATCCAAGATGATCCAGATAAGGGTCCGTTTGGTACACTAGAATTAATTTTTTCTATCCATTTTTTTAAATGAATTCATATCACCATATCCACTATATTTACTCAGGCCCCCCGAAAAACCACATTCATATTCAAGTAAAACATACGAATTGTAGATGTTTTTTCAAGGCTCCTCTACTGCGGTATGTTTTTGTTTAGGATTTAAGTGTGTAAGATTTAGATACCTCGTATATTTGACAAATACTGGGTTTGATCTGTTTTTGTTTGGGTTTGCAGTTGGTGCATGTCGCAATCTTTTCCACGTATGCAAAAAAAAATGCGTAAGGAAAAAGAAATTGGGAAAAAAAAAGGGAAAGGAATGGGGTGTTGGAATTTTGAAGGCGGAAAAGATAAGCGGAAGGGAACAAAAAATACCTGACGAACCCTTACAAATAAATGCATTCTTCACGTGCAGTTCGTACGGACTGGCGAAATCACCTCACTTCATCCTCACACCACTAGCATCGCAGCGCCTCTCTCTCCATTTAGATCTTGCGCTATCCATTTATTTTCATCAGTTCATATCTATTAATTATTTTTAAAAGCATGTTAACCACTTTTTTTTTTTGTAGACCGTTTGACTTACACGAAGGATAAATGGACACCATTGGATCCAGACGAAGAGAAAATAGCTCCGCCACCACCGGTCCCTCCTCCTTATGTCTAATATAGATAGAAACTATATAATTACTTTATGCAGATTAAAAAAATTAGTTGATATATCTTTTTTCAAGTGCATCTAGAAGTTTAAGATATTTTTGAATGCATCTGATATGAAGGTAAAAAAGTACTTCAAAGTATTAAATGCACACAAAAGAAATAGTTTAAA
>JANTPZ010000146.1:0-41671 GCA_025593235.1 Vachellia pachyceras | reverse complement strand
GAACTGCAAGAGAAATAACCATAACGAGCAGATACTAATTCTGACAGTTTGCTAAGCTTAAAATTAACGGTGATTCCTGCATACCTGTTGGATCACAATCAGCCCTTATTTTGGGCGTTTTAACATTTAGTTTCTTGCGTCACTATCCTTTTCGTCCCCAACTTGTCATTCTCTTCCCCCTATCACAATCAAGCCAAGCTAAACACAAACAAGTCCTACCATGTGCAGCCACTATCCATTGACTACCGTTTGTACTCATTATAAATCACACATTTAGGCCAAAAAGAAAATAAGAAAATGAGGCGCCAACAACAACAAAACCGCTCTACCCTTTTTAGATTTTTTTAATCAAATACCTCAATAATACTAAAGCTTAACACCGGCAGAATTTTTTTCCCCATGAGTCATGGTTTAACGGTAAAACTAATGATTAGACCTAAGATTGGAATCGCTAATGCTAGTGAACTTTCTTAATCCCACCAGCAATTCTCTTTGCTTCTTCACCATCAAGTCCCCATCATCAGAGAACGTTAAAAATGACAAAATAGCATTGACTAAAGTTCGAACAGTTGTTATCGCAGTGAAGAAAGTCCATTCGTGCATGAATCTGACGAGATCGCCATTCAGGGATGAAACACAGCATAAGTGGTGGGTGTGATCAAATATCGCAATGGCACAAGAAGGACATAAGAGAACACACCAATCATACAACCTCCCGCTCCCAGATTCACAATGATGATCAGAGGGTACGCATCGGTGCGTGCTTATGAATGTTAAACAGTAAGAAGCACAGATCAAGCAGATTCAGTAACACATGGATCAAGATCAATAATCGAAGCATGCACAAATATTACACAAGTGACCACAGAAAATCAGTGAAGATGCAGATGGAAGGAAGAAGGAGGATAAGTTACCAGTAGCGAAGCCTCTGTGAGAGACGGAAATTCTGAGGTAGGAAGCAGCTCTTGAAGCCCACAGAAGTCGGGAAGCCATTTCTCTCTTCCAGGTGAGTGTGTGAAACTCTGCTGGTCACGAGAGCCTCGTCGAAAATTGTAGGGTTGGTGAAAAATAAGACAGCTCTGTTCTACTTTTGTTTATTATATATATATATATATCATCCAACGGTATACTACAAACAAAGGTTAAAAAGGGGAAACTACATGACACAGTGGTGCAAAGATTGATGGATTAAATCAAAATTAATAAAGAGTTAGAGCAACTGTATTAAAATAATATAATTTAATATAATTTATTTTATTTTGTAAAAATTAATAGGTAAAACTTAGAATATTATTTTATTTTACCTATATTTTAAATTTTTAGAGTTTAATTAAATATAAATAATAAAAAATATTGAGATATAATGAATTTATTTTATTTTATTTTCCATGAGTAAATTTATTTAAATAGGAAATAGAGAATTAAAGGCTGATTTTATTACACTATTTGTTTTTAAAATTAATTAACCACAACCTCCCACTGATTTCATTTTTCAGTTCTTTTGCTTGCAAATGGTTTTTTAGTTAAATCAGTTTGCCCACCGGTTTAACCAATTCAGAAGCCAAGCCGGATTGAACAGACTACCAATTCTTCGATTTCCAACTTGAACCGACTGATTAGCCCGGTATTTTATACAGCGGTATAGTGTTTGTTTGGCAACATCGTTGCCAAAATGGTGCACGTAAGCCGAGACAAAACCATCTTGAAATCTGTAAAAACCATTTCGAAATCCATAAAAACCATCTTGAAATCCGTAAAACTATCTCGAAATTCACAAAATGCCTCAGAATCTGTAAAATCCATTCTCCCAACGGAGTTCCCAAACAAACACATAAATGTATAATCTAATCAATTATGAGAGCACCGGTGGTGTTCGGTGAGTTGAGTGCCAACCTACTGTTTTTTTTTTCCAAAGAGAAATCCAAAACTAACATGCAATGATCCAAAAATTCTAATCATATTTTAGATGAATTTGTTTAGCAGCGATCGGGAGTTGCAAACAAGAATTTAGGGACATTTTTCCAAAAGTCTTTTTTTTTTGGGGGGTAAAAGGAAATTGGCTTAAAGGTGGGGGGTCCCTTTTTGCAAACAAAAGTTGGTGAGTGGGGCCTGGCAGGCCATTATGCGCTCATTCCCACTCCAATAACATTGCCCGCATGATCACAGCCACTTTCTTTTCCTAATAAATCTATCCTTTAATTTGAAGTAATCATGCTTACCTAGTATTGTTGTTCAAATATGTGTTGGAATATTTTTACAATGAAAAAGATGTGATGTTTTAAAGTTGTGTCTTTATAAAGTAAGAGTTCTTATGAAGGGTTGTGTAAAGAATTATAACATTAAAATCATGTTTTCTTACATATTTTAAAGGTGTAACTCTTTATGAAAAATTTATTTTAAATAACTATTTATCATAACTGATTTTCTCTTTCTTAAGCTTCAAGCCAAGATGTTGTGCCTGCATGGAGGACACAGGTCAACACAAAAATCAGTTGGACCGGCCATCAAAAGCAGAAGGTGATGGTCGAAACAAGAAGAAAAAAATGGAAGCAGTGCCACAAGAGATTGTAGATGATCTAATGGAAGAGAAGGAACATGAGTTGAGCATTCAAAACAAGGAAGGGAGCACCCTATCAAGTGCAAAGCACAACCCACATCCTACATGTAGTTTTTGTGTATGAGAATCCGTGGGAAAAAATGAGTTCATAAATTCTAAGAAGAATTTACCGAATCCAATAAAAATTTACAGATTTTGATATGGTTTTGTCTTAATTTACGTGCACCATTGAGAATAAGAGATTTCCAAATAAACACTTTAATGGGTTGCAACGACTTGGCAAATGGTAGCTATTCTATGGAACTAGATGAACCAGATGACCAGTTAGCTTAGGTTGTTTTCTTTTTTGGGTTTGATGTAAATGGTCGCTGTCAAAGTCACTTGGAAATGGGATTTGCGGTGAGCTAATGGGGTGTTTGGAAAAACTTCTCAAAATCTCAAAAAGCACGTTCAAACAGTGTTTTTCTGTAAAATGAGATAATCTCCTTCACACATTTGCCTCGTAAATATTAAAAGTACTTCTCCACCGTTTTACCAAATGGATCCAATTGTAATTTTGCCACTAGCTTTCTCCTGTGAAGAACGCCATACAAAATTGCAGTGATTCTTCCTGTATTAGTATTTGTATTTTGTTTAATTTAAAAGAGAATTAGATATAGGTCCTCCATTAAAAAAAATAATTATAGAATGAGACATTTCACAAAATGAACTAAATTTCCACAATATACAGCTAAGTTTCTGCATTATATAACTGAACTTCTATATATGTAACTGAGTTTCTATATAGTAGGTCACATTCTGTAATTAATTTCCCATGAAGGACTAATCTTCAATTCTCCCTGAATTTAATTTGGGCTTTGACCGCTGCCTGAATCGTTTTTCATTTTTTTGATTGAATTTTTTTGTAAATTCCATTCAAATTTGCCACTCGACTGAAATTATCAATGTGCATATTTAGAAAACACTTTTTTTAATGGTGTATGTAAGTTAAAATAAAAATATCTTAAAATCCGTAAAATCACTTTAAAATCCATAAAATTATCTCAGAATCCGTAACTCATTTTTTCCAACGTATTCCCAAACAAACATAATTTCAATAGGCGCAATTATTGATCAACCTAACCATTATCAAGTTTAATATTAATTTGTGCCCAATGTTTGGCAAGAACGCATTTTGTTAACAAGCCTACAAGAATTTACTTCATTGCTGGTGATGCCTCTGAACATTTGGCAACAACGCATTGTTTCATCAAATCACACGTCAATAACACATGAAGATTAGAATTGGATTTACATGCAATGATTTACTGTTACCAATGAGTATATGTAATTTTTTTTAATTTTTTAAATAAAATTCAGTTTACTAATGTTTAAAAATTATTTTTTTCGTTTTGTTCCTATGTACAATTAGATATTGTAAGAAATTAATGCAGCTTTTGACCTTTAATATTGGTGATTTTAGAAAATAATACAACTTTTCTATGTTTTAATGAGTCATCTTTAGTAATCACTTTTAGTGAAATCACTTAAAATGAATCAATTCAAACACACAATACATAAATTGAGTCCATATTTTACGTAGTAAAGGGTATGTGTGTGTTTAGAAATCCGTTTAGGGAAAGAAGTTTACAGATTCTGAAATGATTTTACAAATTTTGATATGCTTTTATGGATTTTAAGATGCATTTTACGAATTACGATATGCTTTTTACGGATTTGAAATGCGTTTTATTTTGGTTTGTGTGACCGTTGGAAAAACAGGATTCCCAAACATGCTGTGCTTTTTTGGAAACTCATTTTCCCCAACGTTACACGTAAGCCAAGACAAAATCATCTCAAAATCTATAAAAATCATCTCAAAATTTGTAAAACCACATCGGAAGACGTAACTCCTTTCTCCCAATGGATTTATCAAACACAAACCAATGGAATTTTAGACGGATTATTATATATTTACTATCAATTTACTCAATTAAAACAAACTAAAAATGAGTGTTTTAGATGGAATTTTTTTTGTTATAAATTTTATATTTATAAATATAATAACGTAATAATGATATATTTATCGCAAAGACGGTCTTTGTCTGGGCCACAACGAAATGAGCTGGCACAACCGCATTAACGGCCGCGCATGCAGGGTCTCCTTCCCCCTTCTTCGTCTTCAAGACTTCACAGACACAGTCACATTTACTCAACTCTTCAACATGCACCGACCCTCCGTTTAGTCTCACTCCAACAATGCCCAGATTCCTCCGATCCCGGCGACGCTTCTTCCCTTATGGATCCTGCCTCTGTATCGCCATCTCTGCCCTTCTTATGCTTCTTCTCTTGGCCTCCTTCCTTTACTCTCTCCTCTCTCGCTCTCTCCCTCACCCCAACATCGTCCAGAATTCCTTTCAAGAAGAAGAAGACGACTCTTCTTGGAAAATGAAAATCGAGGTTGCAATCGCCGAGATTGGTATTCTTGATGAGGATCATCAAGATCAGCAACTAAAAGAACCTGCGGATTTGGCAGTAGACGAGTATACAGGGTCTGATAGTCGGATCAATAATTCTGAGTATTTCTTTGATCATGTAAGTGGGTGTATAAGGAGGCGTTTTAAGGAGCGCTCGGTTGAGGAGTGGGATGATGATGGTGCGGGATCCGCGATGGAGGAGGATCGGAGTAAAGTTGTGTTTGCTTCCGGCAATACGCCGGTGGACGAAGACATGAGGAGGAAAGCAGCGCAGGTGATGGGAATTGAAGATGTACTCTTGTTGAAATTGGGAAGGAGAGTCTCGCCCTTGAGAGAAGCATGGGGTGATTGGTTCGAGAACAAGGGCGAGCTTTTGAAGAAGAACAAGATATTCAAGTCAAATTGGGCTGCTCTGGAGCCGATGAACAATCTGATGCTGCGAGATCCTCATGAATTCAACTTGGCCAGGTTTACAGAGGGTGACCGAAATTCGCTGAATTGGTGGATGAATGAGTTTAGTAGAACTCCATTTCTGGGTCGGAACTTTTTGTACGGGTCCAAGGAGACCCGTGATTCAGACTTGCAAGAAAATGATGATGAGGTTGTTAATTATGGAGCTAGCGCTTGCAAATGTAAGACTAGGAATAATAGAGAGTCAACAAGTGAGACTAAAGGAGTAGAGCATACAACTTTAAAAGACAATGAGATTAACGGAGCAGATAATGTAGTTATTTTAAAGGGTGACGGAGAGTCAAGAATTGAGGTTAAAGGAGCAGAACGTTGGAATTTAAATGAAAATGTAGGCGATGGTTCTACTGAAAAGGATATGACTGTGGGCAGTGAGGAACAAGCCAGTGAGACAAGACAAGACAATAGTGCAGATCATATTGGTAAACAGGAATGGTCAAGTGGTTCTAAGGACGTTAGCTCTGAGATTCAGAAAAGGCCCGAGTTTCTTAATCATATATATGCAGATGGCGAAACTTGGGGATACTATCCTGGGTTGCCTCCACATTTACCATTTTCAGAATTTATGGATGCCTTTTTCAGGATTGGAAAATGTGATATGAGGGTGTTTATGGTGTGGAATTCACCACATTGGATGTATAGTGTTCGGCATCAACGTGGACTTGAGAATTTGCTCTACTACCATCGAGACGCCTGTGTTGTGGTGTTCTCAGAGACAATTGAGCTTGACTTCTTTAGAGATAACTTCGTAAATGATGGGTACTTATATTCCTTCCCCTTCCTCCTTTTACTTTTGGACCAATTCTCCTGTTGTTTAAACTATGTATTCTCAGCTACAGCGTTTATCTTTTGCAGCTATAAAGTTGCTGTTGCTATGCCAAATCTTGATGAACTTCTGAAGGATACCCCAACCCACATTTTTTCCTCCATCTGGTTTGAATGGAGAAAGATAAATTTCTATCCTACTCATTACAGTGAGCTCATCCGTCTTGCAGCTCTGTACAAGTAAACTTGCTACCTCTAGTTATATGTTCATTTTCTTCTGCATTTTTAGCCCTTAAACACTTCCATTTTTTGCCGCAATGGATGTTCAACATATTTGCTTGTGATAGGGAGTCTAAAATTCCACCGTAAGTGTTATGAGACTATTTCATTGTTTCCAAAGCATATGTAGTCAGCTCCCTGTGACTTTTCCTTTACTCCATGAACCAAGACATGGATAAACTATGTTAGTCTATATCACTATATGCTGATAGTGTATGCCGCATCTTTTCTGTGTATTAATTGGATTAAGCTGCAGACTTGCTACGTATGTTAAATTCTTGTGAAAATTATATCAGTCTATCATAGCAATGACAGTGGCCGTTTTCCCCTCAGGTATGGTGGGATCTATCTAGACTCAGATATCATAGTTTTAAAACCAATCTCTTCCCTTAATAATTCTGTTGGTATGGAGGATCACATCGTTGGAAATGCTTTGAATGGTGCTGTGATGGCATTTAGAAGGCACAGGTATTGACAGCTTGATATCCTAAAATTGTATCACGTCAGGGAGTGGTTACATTAAATTACCGTTTTCTTTTAAGTTAAAAGAATTCAATTTTATTAGAACGAAGGATAGGAAATAGAAGGAACTAGGACGGACGCATAAGTTTGAAGATCAAAATAATAATAATAAGAAATCTGACTGTGTTGTCCTTGAGGCATGAAAAGGGGACACTTGAAAAGCTGTGAATTGGCGCATGCCTTTGATGGTTGAATTGATTTTGAATGATATAAGATTAATGCAATTGATGAGAGTTTTGAGTATTGGGAATTTTTCTTGGCTTGATAAATGCAGTCTCTTCATAAATGAGTGCTTGAGGGAGTTCTACTTAACGTATGAGGATACCAGTTTGGGATGGAATGGTGCTGATCTTTTGACCAGGGTTGCAAGAAATTTTTTGAAAGGAAAGAACAAATATGTTAGGCAGATGGAGTTGAAAGAGGAACCCTCCTATATCTTCTTCCCAATTAGTTCTCAGAACATCACAAGGTAACATGACATCTTCCTTCGATTCAGAAGTGTAGTGTTTTAGTCATGGCATAGGAATGGTTAGGAGATATTTGTGCACACATTCTTCAGTGCTGGCACCAACCCGTACCTGCAGATTGTAATGATGTTGCCTTAATCTAATTGATCTATAAGCAGATAATTTACGGCATCGACGTCAGAGACAGAAAAAACTCAGCAAGATGCTTTGTTCAGGAAAATTTTGGACGAGTCAATGACATCTCATTTCTGAGACAGCTTGACATCTGCTCTGGTCCCAGAACCAGAAAGCCTTGCGAGTAGGCTTATCAACCTTTACTGTATCCGATGCTTGGAATTGCTATAAATTCCACCAAATACCTACTGTGTCCTCCTCATGCACCATCAGATGAGAAACCTCTGAATTTTTCACTAACAAGCGAGAATTATTATCCTTGTAGCCTTATATTACAGGCCTTAATCCTCGCTCATTTACTTGTACAGTTTTGTTGTAATGAAACCCAAAGTGGGACGCTCTCAAACCGAGAAAGCTAGAATTTACAATTCTTGTAGAGCATGCATCAAAGATGCATGGTTGGTTTATGATTTTTCCTGTATAGCGGAACTGTGACATGTATAGCATGATACAAACAGTAAATATTACTACTCAATAGCTAGCATGAAGGAAGCAATCTTTTGATTGTCATTTTATTGAGACTTTGGAACTCTTTCCCTCTTTCTCCCTCTATTTGTGAGATTATCAATGCATCTTGCTTTCTGGATATCAAAATGTATTATCACAGTTTCCCCCAAAATGCATTATCAAGTATAACTTTATGATGCCCAAACACTAAGTGGACTCCACAATAATATGTGAATCGTTTCATATTAGTCATCAACCAACTAGAATTAAAATAATATGACAAGTGCTTTCATTTAACATGTGGTACTCCTGGAGTATGTGAGTATTTCTCTAGTCACACCCATGTGATTGATAGAGAGAGAGTCATTGGAGATGAAAAAACGTAATAAATAAATTGGAAGATAAAAAAGTAGAGTCGATCAATTTGACCATGCAAATATCAGTCCTTGTTTCTTAACTGATGAGGGTGGGCTTCCCAGTCTGATGGAGTGTGCTTAATTTTAGAACCCCAGCATACTCTAACCCAAGCCCAATGTACAGTCATTTAATTTGAACCTGTCATTGGTTCTATCTAGTTGCTTGTGCATATAATAATAAATATAAAAAAATGTAAAATAAAATTATCTTCATATCTTCCATTTTCTCACGACCAACCATATCTGTGTGGAAAGTATTCAAATATCGAAATTTTTTTATTATTTGTTATGAATAAGTACTATTATATCATACCAGACATGAAAACAGTTAGCGATGTGGCCATGTACTAGATTCAGAGGTCGGAGATGGAATGCCGAAAGGAAGTAAAAGAATTTTAGATGGAACCATTATCATAAGCATGCGTATCTACTAAGGCAGTGGTAGCGCTGAGTGGGAAGAAAAGTTTTTTTTTATACCGAAATTTTAGGCAGAGGGTTGGACTTTCCCACAAGTTAAAGGCAAGGCGAAATCTCCTTTCCTTTTAAGTCATATCAATGTTGGGCAAGGCAAACCGTCAATTATCCTCATACATTTACCTAAGCACCCAGGAGTTAGGATGTTTCCCCAAGCGCTGCGACTGCAGCCACAATAAAGTGACCTTCCCCAGTATCAAACCCTCTCTCTTTAACAGGAAAGAATACGGAAAAAGAGAAAAGTTAAACCTGTCAGCTGGCCTATTTAACTCAAAAGTCAAGCTTGTGATTTACAACATCCGGAAGAAGTCAGCCTAAATGGGCTAACCTTGTTGGGTCATGGGTTTAAAAGGGCTCGCCCTATAGGATGGCTGCTGACCCATTTAAACCTACCAATTCTTTTATTTTTCAATTTTACGAACTTTGACTATTTTCTAATGATTTTACATATCTTATAACTTTTACTTTTCAAGTATGTATTATTGTAAATGTTTTTATTTACTCAACTCTTTATACTTTTGAAGCATATTTACTAGAAGTGTTATTTACTATGTTAAATACTTCTCATAGATTTTAAAAACGTTCCATTCAAATTTCAAGAATATTTAATTTGGTTCTTAATGGTTTTACAACATTTTTTCTCTTTTATAAGTGTCATAGAATCATTTTTTATTAATGTAAGATAAATAAAAAAAATTCTTTAATTGTAGTTGAGGGTGTTCAAATATCATTGAAAGTACTCTTTATTCAAAATGGCTGAAGGATTTTGTTAGCAGCTACTTATTGTATTTATGAAAAAGATAAAACATTTAATTATTTACTAACATTCATGTTTTAAATTAAAAATTTTATTATATAAAAATAATTTATTTGAAAATATGTAAAAAAATTATTAATTAGGCCGGGCTTAAAAAAATACACCATTTTTAAACTGTACGATTAAACCCAAGACCATGAAGGGCCTGCCGTTTTACTTGCTCTGGGTGGAGATTCAAAAATTCATTACTTACTTTGTGAGGACAAACCATTTATTTATTTATTTTGCAATTGTGTTGGTTACGACATTTTTTTCAATTATAAAACTTTTCAACTAATTGACCAAATTTCTCTATGTAGTAAATTTTATAGAGAATAATTTCATACCATCTAATCCTAATTGTTAGACTATCCACCGGTGGGCCCCACCACCACCCCAATTATTACTTATCTTCCCAAAAATACCTTTTCTTCATTTTCCACCCCATTCTTTACATTAAATAATAATAATAATAATAATAATAATAATTTTGACCGAAAACAACTTCTGGAGGATCTTTGATGACGCCTCACATACCTCACGCGTCACAAGCTTCGCTTCACCGTCCACAGCTCAACCGTATGATTTACAAATTAGAAAATTTACGATGAAGTCCTAACTAAAAAAAAATTAATGAATAAAATATTTTAAAAATTCATAAAACTATCATAAGATCTCAAAAGTAGTTGGTGAGGTTGTTAATAACAATCGAACTAGCTACTCTTGGTATATGATAGTAATTTTGTGAATCTTTATAATCATTTATTCATGAATCCTTCTATTTGTGAGAATTTTCCATTGTTTTTTTTACCATAATTCGAACACCCATTACACCATATGTAAAACCCTTAGAGATAAGACATCATGTAACTTCATGTGGATAGGTTGATACTTAAGAATGTAATAGCTCATTGAAGGACAATGGATATGCGGCCTTATCTGCAAGTTAATCAGAGTACTTTTGCCATTGCAGAACTTCTAGCAACCTTTAACGGCCTCCATATATCATAAGAATATGAGCTATAGATCTTTTACTATCCACTCTGATTGTATAGAGGCTATTGACCTCATTTTGAGGGGATATGCTTATGACCATCCCTTTAAGGAGTTTAGTTAAGATTACTTTGTAAGGCATTGAATGAATTTAGCCATTACTCCAAAAAAAAAAGCTCATAATAAATAAAATCGATACCAAACAAGGCTTTGGGCTTGTTTGGATAGCCCGTTGGGAGAACGGACACAGATTCCGAGGTAAATATGTGAGAGGAATTTTGTCTCGATAAGCACATGAATGAATTTTGGTTGTCCAAACAGGCTAACCAAACAAGACTTTTATTGGACTTTTGATAAAGATGGATGGAGTGAATTGGCAACCTCATATTCATTTTTAAGATAAAATAGTATTAAATACAATTATTGGTTATTGCAGTTTGATCTATTTTAGTTTATGTAATTTCAAACCGTAGTTGTTATTCTTTATAGTTATGCAGGGAATTAGTTTGAGTTAACGTCATGAAGTATAATGGTCCAGACCAAATGGACCGAGAACAAAAAGAATCGGTCCAATCCAAGCACTTATTAAAGAGTTTTGGTTTTGATTAATTCTTATTATTATGATTCAGTTATAACTCAATCCCTAAATTTTAATTTATATTTTAATGATTTAAATATCAATCCCTGCGTTGGGAAATAAAATTATATATTTGATAAATTTTGGGGAGTCAAATATAAAATAGTTAAAAATTGTAGAGATCGAGTTGTGGTGAATCAAAATATATAAAAGTCAAAACTAAGAAATTAAATAGCACCTTTTATAAAAAAACAAAAGAATTGAACACCATCATGTTAAAATGCCGAGGTTGGGTTATAAACAAATCAAATCAAAATTGTAAGAACTAAAAGCTTCATTTTTCATGAAATTAAAATGGACTTCTCCACTGATTTCTGCATTAAAGTGTTGCCAGGAAAGTTGCATAAGAAAGATATAAAAATAATTGGTTCAGTTAATATATATTTCTCAATTTATTCAACAATTAGATCAATCTTTTTCCTCAGCCCAAGAGTAATTCAAGATAATTACTATAAATTTGTTATTTTTACCTAATAATTTTTAGAGTATAATGTTTTTATTTCTTATTTTTTCTGGGGTAACAAAGTGATCATAAAGTATTATTTAAGATTTGATAAATATTACATCAGATCCATAATCTGCTTGAATTCACATATAGTAATGTTACTAAAAAAACTGTTAACCTTTTCATTATTAGCCTCTCTTTTATTCCTTTCATATACTTAAAAGAATGAGGAAATCTTACTAAGCCAAAAAAGACGAAATACTTTATAGTTTTATTTTAAGAAAGATGATTAAGATGGATGATCTCTTTTTGCATTAATTTTCAATTTAATATCTTAATGGTTGAAATTGAAAAGAGAGATTGATTCTTGATTATGTAAGCATTAATTAAGCAAACGCACCAACGTATATATATAATAATTTAATAAAGTGCCTTCAGTCTTTGCATTTATGATTTAATATATTTCATCAGTTGAATGGAATCATGATTTGATGATTGAGAATTTGACAAAGATAATATAATGTCACTATTTTAATTAATTAATAAAAGGTTGAAGATAATGTTGGATTAGACCAGAGAGATAAAGAGAGGATGGTTTTTATTGTTGAATTTCTAGAAATAAATAAAAAATGAATTATATTCATCTGTGTACAAATCCTCCTTCCATTTTCATTGATTTCACTATCTGCAATAGCATTTTAATTATTTTATGGAACAAATTAATTAAAATTGACTAACACATTATGACATCGCTTTAATTTTGTAACATGTACCATCATATGTGATATCACCCTATCAAATAATTACCTCCAAGGTCAAGCAAGATTGATGATATTGTATTTTAAAATTTTTGGTCAGGTTGTTGGTGAAATAGGTAAATTGTGTGGCATAAGTTAACTCCTTGAAGTAATTTTCTATCAAGTTATTAAATATTAATTCAATTTATAAATTCTTTTTGTTAAACACATGTATTTTTTTATTGGAAAAAATTCTGTTCAAAATACTATTAGACATTGGGTATGTTTGGAAAGGTGTTAGGAGGCCCAGAAGCGTAGTGCACAGTTCCAGATGAGCGTTTGCGACACTGTTCATTTTTTGTTCCCGTTTGGCATCACTTTCTGCCTTAAGAAGCTTTTCTCCACAAGTGACTTAGGGAGATAAGGTGGAATCAGCAACTTATGGAGATAAGCTGGTGGCAGGGAGGAGAACTTACCGTTGCCTTCTTCTCTCTCAAACTCTCATGCTTCCTCCTCTTTTCCTCTTTACTCTGCAGGTCCTCCTCTTCCTTTCTGCATTGCGTTCTCTGTAGACGGACCAAATTGGGGGAAGGGAAAATAAGGGAGAGGAGATTGATTCTCCCAATGGTCGGAGACGGAGGCTGAGATGGGGCAATGGGAGGGGCTGACATGCTCAGAGAAGGTGTTGGAGCTGTCGTGGGTGGCTTGGTAGATCCTGTGGGTGCAGGGGAGGGAGCTTGGGCCGTGGACAATGAGACGAGAGCCAAGGACATGGCGATCACGAGCATGGCACGTGTAAGTGCCATGACTGGGCAAAAAAGAAAGCTTGGGAGTTGTAGAGAAAGCAATAAGAGAAAGAGAGGCAAAGGCGGTGGGCTTGTGTAAAGAACATAGCAACGGGGTTGTAAGGAGCAGTTGCAGTACGAGAAGCAGCTCCCGTTTGCATAATTTTAATTTAATTTTCATAATTCATATTTTAAATTTCAGTTTTATGAAAAAAGTTACTTATGTCACCGCATTTCCAAACACATTCATTTTTACAAATAAGTTACTTCTTCCACCGCTTTCTCAAACATAAATAATTTTTACAATCTGACTTATTTCCAATCGCATTTCTCTATAAATCCTTCTGCAAATAATATATTTATCCCACTGCGTTCTCAAACGGATCCATTAAATACTGTAAACATTTAATTCGCGTTGTTGCTATATGACCATTGTCTTTCAATTTGAAACACATTCTCAATCATAGGATTTTGGGGGAGCATCTTTTCTTGCCTGTAAAATTTCTCCAATTAAAAAAATCATAATGTCCACTATTGGAAAATTTTAACATACAAGCAATGGTAACAAACTAGGACAGAACTTAGTAATGTTCTTTATATCCATTATATTATATTTATAAATGAATTTATAAATATACATACAAATTTTAGCAATTAATAATAGACCAATAACAACTGTGATTGGACAATTTAATGAATATAAATAATTTGATATAAGTTATATCCTCAAAATAAAAGTATAAAAACTAATAATTATGGATCCATTCAAAGGGATTGGTATTGGATTGGATGGTTTTCAAATAAGATAATTGTGTTAATGGAAGAAACCGCTACTTCCCTTTGAAAACTCATCATGCTTGAATTTTGATTAGTATAATAAACTCTAAAGACTAAAATACTCCTAAAACAAAAGCATAAAAACACCCATTTAAAATTTTTTTAAGGAAATTTACCATCAGGTTTCAAATAACCCAATTCATGAACATAATATCCTAAAGATTGGCAAAATTATCATCAGATCCCAACAATATCTAGTCCAGTTGTTATTGACGGCTAGTGAGGTGTTTGTTTAGGAACTCACTTTCCTCAACGGTGCATGTAGTCTAAGATAAAACCATATTGAAATATGTAAAAATCATTTCCAAACCTGTAAAACTATCTAGAAATCTGTAAAATCACATTGAAAACCGTAACTTCTTTCTTCCAACAGATTTTCTAAACACACACGAAGTTGTTAATGATAACTGGATCAGCTACTGTTGGAATCTGATGTTAATTTTACAAATCTCTGTGATCTCTTATTCATTAATTCCTCTATTTTGGGGCTTTAGGGTAAATTTCCTTTTTTTAGTGAATACCTAGAGATATTGTTTCTGTTCATTGACATATTTGTGCTCGATTCCATAAAAACCAATAATGAAAAGATTTGAAAGCTATATATGGATTCTTTCGACAGTAGAAAAAGGAATATAATGGAAACCTTTATCCGAAGTAGAGTGAATTGGGAAATATTATTATATTATAAGGAAGAAAGTATAAATTTTTCTGGTCTTAATTATAATACATGCCATTAATTTTCTATAACTAGTTTCCCCTTTTGCTCTCTCATAGATTGTTGGTGCATCTTATTGAATTTTAAATTTTTGCATATCTAACTGGGGCAATGTTAAAAATTTATTAAATGCTTAGACAAGATTACAGTTGAGTCTTTGAGATGTACCAAATTCAGCCTTAAATAATCATTTGTCTTGGCATCTTCTCATAATCACATATTTACCATTAAATTGAAATAAATGGAGGGTCCAATTTTAATACTTTATAAAATTAGTATTAAAAATATAAATAAATTTAAACAACTAAAATTTGGTCTACATGATTTATAACTAAAGTATATATAAGACTTATAAACTATTATAATATAAATTTTATAAAATATTAAATCAGGATCCTCCATTATTTGATTTAAGAGTGGATATATGATTATGAGGAGATGCTGAAGAAAATGATTATAAGGAAATCCGCTCTACAGTACTCAAATAATGCTCATAAAAGCATTCATAGAGCAAATTACAACAAAATTCTCATGTGCTCAAGATTTAAATCCACACTTTAGTGAACTATAAACTAATTGTTGCTTGTCAATTGAACTAACATTTATCCTCAGTTGGAAGTCTTTCCTTGGTGAAACTAGAAAGAGTACGTTTGGGAGAATGATGGATAAAATGAAAGATAGGGGAAAACTAAGTGAATTATTATTAATATTGACCTTGCTTGAGAATGATTATAGAGAGTCTGAAAGTACGTTCAACAATTTTTTATAAAATGATATAATTTTTTTCATATATTTACTTCGATTTATATAAAATAACAAGAGTGTGCTGCTTTTGGGGTGCAAACAGGGGTGACCCCTTCGGCTCCAAAGGCCGCCCACAAAATAATAAATTCGCTCATAAATTATTGTTTATTTGTTTCAGAATTATTATGACATCCCATCGCCGTCCCCATCTCATCTCATCCAAAAACCCACTATTCCTTTTCCTCACAGGTGCCCCCCACCCCCCTTCCTCCGAATTTCTTTCCCCCCTCACTCATAATTGTCGCCATCCATTTCTCTAAAAAGCCCAAAGCAATTCTCCTTTTTACCCTCATCTCCTTTTCCTTTTGATGCTATCCTATCCTCTCCCTCCTCCTTTCTCAATTTTTTAACCTCTACTTTTTTTGAAAAAAAATGAAGACAACTACATATACAATACACACTACCTTGTAGGTTTGAGCCTGTCATCTCCTTGTTTTGAGGAGGATTTTCTTGCTTTGAAGATTCTGAACCTGATTTTTAGCACCAAAATATTTTTTTGAGCTTGTCTCAAAATGACTCGAAATTGCGTTAGTTTAAAGTTCGGATCTTTTTTTTTTTAAATGATTGCTCCAATGTCAGAGAATATTGGTTGGACAATGGACCGAGGTCAAATTGATTTGGGTACTTTTAAGTTTTAACTGTGCTTCGCATAAATTCTAAGCGAAAATCTAATTTTGTAAGTATCCATTTTATCATTACAAAAACAAATATATATCTATCTATCGAATTCATGGTGCCACCCGCACCACATTACTAGATTTGCAATTTACAATCTTAGTGTGCTCAATAGATAGATTGCAAATATATCTGCAGTATTTATTTATTTCCAAAAATCTTTGCTTTCCCAAATTGAAATCCGATTCAGTAGTGATATGGTAAAAGATTGGAGAAGGCTAATATAAAATACTCATCGAGGACGATCGATAAAGTAGGTTGCTCTTTCTGGAGCTAGATTAGTATTATTTTCTCGTACGTACCCACTGTTTGAGTTTTTGAGGCTCTCTCTTCTCCGAGAGCAGAAGGGGAAGCACAGCTAAAACTCTTACCTCTATTCACATGACGCGGCCTATCGAACTTGTTCTTCTCAGAAAGTGAAAGTCTTTTGCAATCTTAATCTGAGAGACGATTGGTGGTGCTGATGTGGTACAGAGATTCTTCTACATGTACTAGGGCATGATTCCCTCTAAGCACCTCTGTTTTGAGTCTATTTCCATCGCTCCAACATTGCTGATCGGTGAGTTTTGTTTGGATAAGCTCGTGAGATTGTACCTCATCAGACCCCTTTCCCCATGGTTGCGTCTCCTTTTCCTCAGATTCTGCTAAGGCTAAGAGCTTTTTGTGTTGTTGGTTTGTCAGGAGCATATGTCCATTGGTCCTTTCTATGCTTTCCCATTTTCAGAATGATTTCGTGGTTTTGTTCTGTTCCTATCTTGCCCTCTTCTTCTGGTTCAATAGCGTAGAGCTGCTGATTAACTTCAGTCTTCTATACTGTTCCTGGTGGTGAAGACCTATACTTTTCCTGTAGGGAGTGCCTGATTATTTATAAATCTCACTGTCTTCTAATCCTTTTCTGGCTTTCTTCCTCCTCATCCTCTTTCTTGTATGTATCATATGAATTTGCTATAATTTCTGGACTCATGCGAGTTATTGTCATACTTTCTGAATGCTTGTTTTCATTACGTTTTAAGTGCTCCTTGATCTTCACTGTAAATGTTTGATTCTCTGTCATATTTGAAAACTTACATTTCACATCCTAAATTAAAAAAAAAAAAATAGAGTGGCGCTGTTCTTTGTAATGTGATACATTGTTAAAAAATTCTCTTCGTACAACTGTTAGCATTAGTCTGCTTGTAACAACTTTTTGTAGGAGAAATTTTTCATTTGGGGTTTTCTAGTGATTTTGTTACTTTATTGTACACAAACGAATTGGGTCCAATTCAGATGCTATGGGACTTGCCAATCTTTGTGATTTATATGCACTTGTAATTGTAATTTATGATTCTCTTATACTTGTCAGTCAGTTTTAATTTGTGCGAATGAATTTATTATCTGCAAACCTCTTTCTTTTAATGTACAAGTCTACACTCAATTTTCTACATATTTTTGCTTTTCTGAAAAGTTTGGTCGTTGAAGCTTTTGTTGGTTGAAAAATGTTTAAAGATTGGGGAGCATAAAAGAGGCTGGAGGCTTATTATATCATACTTAGCTGCAGTAATTTTGTTGTAGGAGAGCTGAGAGATGGACCGGACTCACTTGGACTTAACGATTCATCACTCTGGGTCAACACAATCGGAGGATTCGTCGCTGGACCTAGAAAGGAACTACTGTGGTCATTTTAATCCCTCTTCAAGTCCATTGCCTTTGCAACCTTTCGCATCAGGTGCTCAGCATTCTGAGAGCAATGCTGCCTACTTCTCTTGGCCTACGTTGAGTAGGTTAAATGACACAACAGAAGTCAGGGCCAATTATTTTGGAAACCTTCAAAAGGGAGTGCTACCTGAAACCTTGAATGGCTTGCCAACAGGACAGCGAGCTACTACCTTGCTTGAATTGATGACTATTAGGGCTTTCCATAGCAAGATCCTACGTCGATTTAGTCTTGGGACCGCAATTGGCTTTCGGATGAGAGGGGGTGTCTTGACCAATATTCCAGCTATCCTTGTTTTCGTTGCCCATAAAATTCACCGGCAATGGCTGGGCCATGACAAATGCCTACCTGCTGCACTTGAGGTGGGGACTTTTGGTTCTTCTGGCTACGTTGCAGGTTTCTACATGGCTTTAGTGGATCTTTGTACAATCCATCTCTTTGATTCGGTGCTGATTTATTTTGCATTTACATCTAGATCTAGGCATATTGCTGCTATGTTTTGGCTTCACACATGGGAAATTCTTATAATTCTGGAGTGCTTATTTAATTGTTCATTTGTATGTTTAGTTGATAACAGATCTGCGATTGGCATATAAGCCAAATGCAAGTTTTCACACATTAACTTATGCTTGGTATTTTGGTGGGACTTATGGAAGTGGAAAATAAATCAACATAAAAAATAAAATTTCTACGATGAAAAGTGTGAACCTCTCAAATTCCACCTACCTCTCCATTGGTCATTTTTTTTTCTAACTTAATAATAATTAGTTGCATAAACCAAAAAAGAAAGATTACTGTTGCCAAATGCCAAAAGTGGTTAGGCTTGTTGGCCTCTTTATGATGGTTTCCTGTCTCAATTCAATGATATTTCTTTTTTAGTTGGTGCCAAAGCTCATTTAGTCTATCCAAGTAGAATTGCATGACATGATGCAATTTTTCTTCTTTTTTCAAATGATTTTTTTTAAATAAAAAATTTCTAATTGGACAAGTTGTTCTTTTATGATTATGTGGGAGAAAGAACAAATGATTGTTGTGATGATATGGAAATAATTAAAAAATATATTTTATTGAAAAAATATTATCTTAAGCTATACAAGAATTATCTCAGTACTATGTGAGATCTAAAGGTTGTTATAGTCTTTGCTTACGATAATAAAGTCAAATTTTTAATTTGTAAAGCAGGGGCCTGGAGGTGTTTGGTGTGAAGTGGATGTTGTCGAGTTCTCCTATTATGGTTCTCCTGCTCCAACTCCTAAAGAACAATTATACACAGAGGTTGTTGATGGCTTAAGGGGAAACAATCCAACGCTTGGCTCTGGGTCTCAGGTACTTTTCCTCTGCAGAATCAATATCTTTTATGTTTACCATATGCGAGAGAATGGAAGATAGATTTCCAAACAGGTATTTTTTTAATACTAGAATGTAGAGACATTTATTTTAATTTTCACCACTCTATCTTTTTACTACCAATTTATTGCATGTAGTCTTTATCCCAACTTAACATACAAAACTTGTTCTCTGCATCCTAAGTATCTTCAAATACCCTTTACCAAATGAAATTCTTCAAAACTGAAAGATAAGAATTTGAGATATACCAAATCATTTGTTTTTTAATCCCTAAGATGATGATGCAATTGGTGACTTCTTGCTCCAGTTCTGTAGAATTAAAATTTTTTTCTTTTTCCATTATGAATTTCGTTCGACATGGCGTATTATTTTAATTAATCTTGAACTACTTGATCTGGTGATAATATCGTTAAATTATTAACTCACCTGGTAATTCAGTACTGACTGATCAATCAATGAGATGCTGATTATTCCCCCTAAACAATTTTGAATGATCTTCTAAAACAATCATATTCATTTAGTTCAATACAAGCATTTCCAGTGAAGTAGTGAATTACCCCTGGTATTTTCTTCTGTGACTGGATCTCTTGCACTAAAAAGTTTATGCAGTTGACAAAGACCGGAAATAACCCTTTTGTAAAATGATGGATTAGGTAGTAGCATTTATGATCCATTGTCAAAAATTGTTCAGATTCTGATTTTAATCCAATTGGTTCTTTGTCTTCCTTATATTTTCTATCTCCTCTGATGCTTGATCTAATGCTGCCATCTCTCTGAGTGCTTGATAATTTTCCTCTCAATATTCAACATACTCTTCTTACAGTGAGATGATAGAATGATTAGGTTACTTTTTATAATGTAACAATGTAATTTGATTTGGAAATCAGGGTATAATTGTAGAATTTGGTTAATCTAAGATTTCATTAAGCATTTGAATCCTTTTGGGCCTTGGATTATACCAGTCCATTTTTTCGCCAAATGAGGGTCTTGTAACTTATTGTCAATACTCCTCAGATTATTGATCTTTGAATCTTGAATTCTTGTTAATTTTGTTTTGTTTTATTTCTTTTTGTTTTTTGCCAGTATGTTTTGTTTTATTTCAATCCATGCTGTCATGAATAATATTTTTTGTTTATTTCTTCTCTATAGGTTGCAAGCCAAGAGACATATGGAACCTTGGGAGCTATTGTGAAAAGCCGAACAGGAAGTCGACAGGTTGGCTTCCTTACAAATCGACATGTAGCTGTTGATTTGGACTATCCAAGCCAGAAAATGCTTCATCCGTTGCCACCCAGCCTTGGACCAGGTGTTTATCTTGGTGCAGTTGAGAGGGCAACATCATTTATCACTGATGATCTTTGGTATGGCATTTTTGCTGGAACAAACCCAGGTAGTGTATTTCCAATTGCATTTTATCATGAATCATCAACTGAATGTTTTCAGTCATGGGGTTTTTGCTAATTTTAAATTCTTCTCTGGATCTCATGTTTTTCATGTCATGAAATAGGTGCTGTGTTCCTTTTAGTAGGTTATTTGAAGTACTGCACAGTATTGAAACTTTTGAACACTTAGTCCTATGTCGGGGATTAGTCAGTCGGGTTCCTCAGTTCAGTGAGAGGTCTTTGTTTGGAGGATTATTTTAATTGGGATTAATAATCAAAATCATATATCATATGCTTTCTCTAAGCAATAGGTAAGCCACCAAACTTTCCTCTTGGGACAAAATTCAGAGTTCTTTCTGATACCATTTCACTTTTTTTAATGTTCTGATCTGTTGGTTGATCTTAGTTCTCAATCCCAAGACTCCCCCACTGGCCCCGCCTGCCACTGGCTCCCCTTCTTCTATTATGTTTAAAAAAGTCTAAAACAGAAGAAAAAAATATTATAAAAGAACACTTTTATCAATAGTTCATAGCCTAGTAGTTTTGAAAATGCAAGAATGCAAAACTTGCTTCCTGATTGATCTGAACAAAGGATAAACTGCTTTTTCAAGATATTGATTTTTTTAAAAGGGAAAAGAACGTTTCTCATGGAAACAACATAATTTTACATTATGGCCAAACAGACACTAAGTTCTCATAACATTGAAAGGTTATGCTTGATATAGATGACTGTCTTCCAAGTATGTTTGCAAAACTCATGATATCTATCATTTCAAATTCGTTGATCATAGTTTTATGTTTTGGTGTCATCTCATTTAATCACGATTCCCACAACGCCTTGTAATCCTGCAGAGACATTTGTGAGAGCTGATGGGGCCTTCATCCCATTTGCAGAGGATTTCAATATGAATAATGTCACAACATCCGTAAAAGGTGTGGGTGAGATTGGCGATGTCAATAAAATAGACTTGCAGTCACCAATAAACAGTCTTATCGGAAGGCGGGTGATTAAAGTTGGGAGAAGTTCTGGTTTAACTACAGGGACTATAATGGCCTATTCCTTGGAGTACAATGATGAGAAAGGGATTTGTTTCCTCACCGACTTTCTTGTTGTTGGTGAGAACCAGCAGACATTTGACCTTGAAGGTGACAGTGGAAGCCTTATTCTCTTGACTGGTCAGAATGGGGAGAACCCACGGCCCGTGGGCATTATCTGGGGTGGGACAGCCAACAGGGGACGTTTGAAATTAAACGTTGGCCAAGGACCAGAGAATTGGACCAGCGGAGTTGATCTCGGCCGACTTCTTGATCTCCTGGAACTTGATCTCATAACAACAAACGAAGCACTCCAAGGTTTGTTCTTTTTTTTTTTTTGAAAGATTCAGTTGTTAATCTTTCAATTACTTTAGTTGCTTTCTTTCCAGAATTGTCAGCATCACTATCCCGCAGTATATTACTGCACTGTTTTACAAACAATGCTGAGGGATGGGTGAACTTTGCTTGCATGCCAAACATGACAAATTCCAGTGTCTTTGACTACCGATGATCTATTTTACACACACACACACACATGGAAAACTTGTCTCATATACTTGAAAGCTTGTGTGCACACTCTTAATATATCCATATCTTGCACAATTACATTCGCAAAATGTGTATACACACATTTAAAACTAAGTTACAGCTGAGAAATCTCTTGTTGTTATTTTGCTCTTATAGCTGCGGTACAGGAGCAAAAGAGTGGCTCTACGGCAGGAAATGATTCTACAGTTGGAGAATCCTCTTCCACTGTGCCATCAAAAGATCAGCTTGAAGAGAGCTTTGAGCCTATTTGCTTGAACATCGAGAAAGTTCCTTTTGAGGACGAACTTTCCTGCGGACTCAACCCACCATTAAGGCCAAACGAGTTTCATGTCAGAAATGTAGAACACCAGTTCATTCCTAGTTTTGGAGGCAAGTGTCCGGTACATAAAAACTACCAAGAAGGAGACAACCTAGACTTAAATAGTCTTTCAGCATTACGTAATGGCCCTGATGAAGATAGTTTTGTTTCCTTGCGTTTGGGAGAGCCTGAGGGAAAGAGAAGAAAGCAATCAAACTCTTCTTTTACCACTGAAGAATTATAATCATCAAGTAATAAGAAGTATTTACAGAATATTGACTCATTGAAGCAACCGTAATATGGCTGCAGTCCACCATCATGCTTTAGAAATCTCCTTCAAGCTAGGATGGAGGAGGTTTTTAAAGGAAAGGTTAAGTTATCAGTTAATGTCCTTCTGGGTAATTCTTATTCTTTTTTCATGTTCTTGCCTAGTGAATGATTATAGGTAACATGAGAATTACTATATATAATATTTTATAGCGGAGATTTAGCTAGCACTGTGTAGTCTGTGATATTTATCAACTCTACCACTTTTGCTGTAGCATTTGTATCATAAGAACTGCTGAA
Organism: Vachellia pachyceras; assembly: GCA_025593235.1. Classification (NCBI taxonomy): domain Eukaryota; kingdom Viridiplantae; phylum Streptophyta; class Magnoliopsida; order Fabales; family Fabaceae; genus Vachellia; species Vachellia pachyceras. The sequence continues at coordinate 18,351 of JANTPZ010000146.1, read as the reverse complement.
GGGGAGGAAACTATAACCCCTATTGTAATTGTAAGTTAAAAAAGGAGTGTAATATATATCCTTGCCAGGCAGCATCATTTCTTCAGGGTCAATCCTTCTTGTACTTTGTTGGGTAACAATATGTTCTTTACAAGATTTACTTTATGTATGGTCTTTTAAATTGAGACAGAGATATCATATCATCCATATAGTTGATTTCACCTAATTGGATAAGATTTTTAAATCCTAGTGTGTTCGTGGTTTGAGCTGTAGTAACTGGAAAAAGATGTAGAAACATAATTAATGTCATTGTGATGTGTAATTTCTATGTTTATATTGCAAGATTTACTATTGGTTGAAATTGAAAGCCACAATTTTATGATGATGTGTCCATATAAAATATAGAATTTGCTGTAAAGTTGTAATTTTTTTTTTGTTACCCGCCTGGTCTCCGGAGCTTCGTCCCGACTAATCCGGACTCGACCGGCGTCGCGCACCTGGGAAAGGTGGGAAGGTCTCCCAATGGTGGCTGCTGCATTCACAAGGTTCGAATTCAAGACCTTACTTAAGTTAGAACAAGCCGTTTACCACTTAATCCAACCAACCGTTGGTGTAAAGTTGTAATTTATAAGTCATGAATATTTTCGTTGACTTAAAGCCCAATGTGAATAAGAGAAATGATCTATTTTAATTATTTTTTGGCCATACGGTTAGAGCTGGGAATATGGGTTGAGCCCGCAGGCGGCCAAAAAACGGGCCCGCGGGTTAAGGCGGGCTGGCCCACCAGCCCGCTTTTTTTATTTTTTTTAAAAAACTTTTTATATTTATTTGTGGGAAGAAAATAATGTTTCAATAGCTTCAAATATAGTTTTAAAACCTTATTATTTCATCTTAAATACATACTTACTTTGGAGATTGTTAATTATGTATTATGTTTTTGTATTTTAAAACATTGTTGATTATATTTTTCAGAGATGTATTGTATTTTTTCCGAAAAATCAAATGGGCTTGATAAATTTTATGTAAAATGTTTTTTTTTATTTTTTTAAAAAATCAAAAAATTTAAAAAAAATAAAAGAAAAAAAAGAAAAAAAGTGGTGGGCTGGCCCGCCAACCCGCTACTGCGCGGGCCAGCCTGTTTCCCAGCTCTACATACGGTGTATTTTAATTATGGAGAACAGCAATAAGCAATCATGTCATGCTGCTATTTTAACTTTGTATTTTTAATTAAGGAAAAGGGAATGGTAAAAAGCCATGAGTAAATAATGGTGAAAAAGTACCTCGAAAACAGTTAATCCCATAAAGGTAATTCGAAATTTTAAATCCCAGACAGATGATAGTACCTCGCGCGTCTTTACCCAAGTTTAAATCGCGCGTCTTCACCCAAGTTTAAAGGAAATGAAGTGACGGATTCGATTAAGTTTTTATCAGATTCGATTAAGTATTTCTAAACCGCCGTATTATTGCACGGTTTAGAAAGTATGCATTCTGAATCGATTAGCCTCATTATTTGAATCGAATAAGCCTAATTATTTGAATCGAATCAGCCTCGTTGTGAGAGTGGGAAAAATGGTTTATAAAGCTGAAAGTTCAAAATGATGTAACTTCCTCATCTCAGATCCAAAATTGACAAATGACCTATCATTGGAAATCTCTTTGAGTCTAGTTTTGAATGACATAAGTTTCACAGCCATTGGATTAGTATTTTGAGAGATATGATAAAAAACCAAATATCGGTCAGGAATACGTATATTCCAGATATATGTTTGGTTTTTTTTATGATATCTCTCAATCTAGATCATCAATTGAAATGAAACTTGTTACATTTGAAACTAGACTCAAAGAGATTTCCAATGATAGGTCATTTGTAAAATTTGAAGCTAAAATGAGGAAGTTACAGCATTTTGAAGTTCAAGCTTTCTAAACCGTTTATAAAGAGTAGGGTCATTCGAATGAGCTTTTTTTCCATTCGAATGAACTTTTTAAACCGAATTTTTCTCCAACGGTTTAGAAAGTGGACTTTCTATATCTTTGGAGGGGACTTTCTAAATCGTTGGGGAAAAATTCGGTTTAGAAAGTTCATTCGAATGGAAAAAAAGTTCATTCGAATGATCCTACTCTTTATAAACGGTTTAGAAAGCTTGAACTTTAAAATGGTGTAACTTCCTCATTTTAGCTCCAAATTTTACAAATGCCCTATAATTGGAAAGCCCTTTGAATTTAGTTTCAAATGGAATAGGTTTCATATCAATTGAAGATCTGTATTGAGAGATATCATAAAAAAACCGAACATATGTCTGGAATATACGTATTCCTGCTACATGTTTGGTTATTTTCCAATATCTCTCAAATCAGAAATCATATCATTCTGAAATTTGTTTCATTGGAAAGTATACTCAAAGGGATTTCCAATTATAGGTCATTTGTAAACTTTGGAGCTAAAATGAGGAAGTTACAGCATTTTGAAGTTCAAGCTTTCTAAACCGTTTATAAAGAGTAGGGTCATTCGAATGAGCTTTCTAAACCGAATTTTTCCCCAACGGTTTAGAAAGTCCCTTCTAAAGATGTAGAAAGTCCACTTTCTAAACCGTTGGAGGGTTGAGAAAAACACTGTTAAACGTGCTTTTGGGGTATTAAGAAGCTTTTCCAAACACCCCCATAATATTGTAGTTGTACCTTCTAATTAAACGGTGAACAAATTCAAAGTGTCGTATCAGATAAAACAGTCCCTAAAATAGTTAAACAAATAATGGCACTTTCGTTCAAATCAAGAAAATCAATAAAAAATCAAAGGTGCGTTCAACAGTATTTTTTTGTAAAAAGAAATAATTTCCTTCATCAATTTACCTTATAAATAGTAAAATCACTTCTCTATACGTTGTTAAACGAGCCCTATCTCTGTATACGTCTTCTCGCTCACAACACAATTTGTCTCACACACACACATCCTCATAATTAATTCTTCAATATATAAATCCTTCTTCATCAACTAATTAACTTTAATTCATCACGTTCCCCCCCCCCACCAAAAGAATTATAGTCTACTATATAATTCCAGGTACAGTACCACTGCAAATACATATATGTATGTGCACACACATTCAATATATATATATGCACAGCTCGTGGATATGTGCGTGTTTTTGTGTAAGTACTTCAATCGTATACTGTAGAAATTAAAATTTGCATATGGGAAAATTAACAGCGTTAAGGCATGGTACGTACCTTGAATCTGTAAATATAACTGATGATGAACGTACAATTCCAGGCTTAAACGTTTATACGTAACTTTGAAGAGAATTGGAATAGCCTTAGCTTGTTGGTGATTGAGTGATTGAAGCTGCAGCATGATCTGATATATATGTGTGTGTGTGTGTGTGTGTGTGAATGTTTGTATCGATCTAATTATAAGATCTAATTAACCCAATAGTTTTCCAGATTCAATAACCAGCAAGTACTAAAAAGCCAAGCTAATTAACATGGTTCTCCTCAGTTTCAGCAACATATTGAAGAAGCACACCAGTATATATTTTGATTCTTCTCATCACCTGCATATTTATAATTACCAGATCATGCTGGCAGCTTCAAGCTCTCAAACCAACATATATACATACTTGAGACAGAGAGAGAGAGAGAGAGAGGCCCTAGTTTGCTGGGAATTTCCATGGAGGTTGATATCCACGAGCACGCATTGAATTTATATGTAATAGGACTACTTATGCATCCGTCTGTGTGTGAATGCTTGTGTGGGCGATATATAGGATACTGATAGGGTTAGAGAGAGAGAGGAAGAGTTGACAAAATAATTAATCAATTAATAATTTAATTATGGCTTTTGGTCCCTCCCTAACAGCTATTGACAATGACTTATTAATTGCCTCCCCTCTCTCTCTCTCTCTCTCTCTCTCTATATATATATATATATGGTTTTCGGTCATTTGCATTGCACATAATATGATAGGGACCACGGACGATCCTTGAAGAAATAAACAGGTCGATGATTAAGCAGCGAGATGTGAAAATTTTCACTTGTCTGGAACAACGTGTTACTTTTCAATTTCTCCTGTTTTACTATTGATTAATTAATTTATTAGTTGTATTTCGTCAGTGAAAATTAAATTGAAATTACCTATGATTCTCGTTTTTTTGCTGTATGATTATTCTTTTGATGAAGCAGATTGATAATCAACACAATCATTCAGTAATTCATCAACACAAAACTAATTAATTAATAATATAGACTTCATTAATTGTGAAGTTATTATTTATAAGCAGGACAAATTTTCAAACTTATAAATGTCAATAGATCAATAATACTCCATCATGCTACAATGGCATGCTTATTTTATTTTAATCCTTGAAATCAAAGTGCACTTTTTCTTGACACTACAAAAAAAAAAGAAGCTTACTTTGCAGCTGTTTTGTTGTAGTGGTTATAACAAATTTGCAGCTATTTCAATTAGGTGACTCGGGAAGAAATCTAGTATTGGCTTTCGAATAACAAAATTGCTACAAATGTGCCCCACATTGGCGATGCCAAAATAGTAATGTAATTTTGCGGCTGTTCTGAATAACAAAATTGCTACAAAAGTTCAATAGTCGTCATTTGTCTCACAATTTGTAGCGGTTATAATAAGAACTACAAAGTGGTACGTTCACCAAACTGGAGCCAATTTTGTCACCGCATTTTGCAGCAGCTTGTGAAGGCCAAACCGTTGCAAAACTTGAAATGTCATGAGTTGCAACGCCCTTTGTAACGGTTCAAACAACCGCTACTAAAAAGCAACGTTTTCCAAAACCATGGCATTCATTTGCAACAATTGATGTAACAGTTGTCCTACAACCGCTACAAAATTTTTGGCAGGCACATGAATTTGTAGTGGTTTTGGCCAAAACCGCTATTAATTGAATGGCTAAAACCGTGTGAATTTAATTTGTAGCGTTCTAGAGTTTCCGACATCCAATTCTTTCGTTCCTTAGTTTCTTGTGCGACACTATAAAGGTTGGTATATAAATTATTTTAAATTTAAATTGTTTATATTGTTATATAGTTTTTATATTTATTTTTTTTGTTATTTTTGTAGTTTTATTTCAATTTATTTTTTATTACAATATATATTTTTCTTGTATAAAAAAAACAATATATATTTTTCAATTATTAGAATATTTATTTGCGATAGATGACTAGCCCTGATCCTAGTTGTAGACTTGGGAAGAAGCCCATGATCCCTGAGGGCGAAACCCCGACTAGTAGGTGCGCCGAGGCTAATCTAGAGCCTACTGATATCAACCTCGATGATTTTAAGGTTGATGACATTGATATTACAATTCAGGAGTTTGAGCGTTTTGAGGATAAGAAGATTGCTAAGGAGCATGGTTCTCATGCCCTTCATGTAGCCGAGTCCACTGGTTTTGAATGGACATTTTGAGGTAAGTACTTTCAATTATAATTTTTATTTTGAAATTAATTCATTTTTTATATTAATTATGTAATTGAAATGTGCGGATTCGATGGATAACATCTCAAAGATGAAGTAGCATTGATATACGTTTTCCAGCTCAGTGGACACAAGATAATAGTGCCATGGACGATCTCACACAGCAACCGTTCACCAAAGGCATTCAGTTGTACAATACTTTAACCAGTAAGAGGATATCAATACTTCAACCTCACTCTTACCGAGATGCTACAAGCACATAGATATGCCTTAATCAATTGCAGTCAAGTTGATCATTTCATTTAGCGAGTATCAGTACTAACTTATTATTTTATAACTTAAAGCTATATTTGTCTACTCACTTTACTCATTGACTAATTAATCATACTAGAGAGTTCTGAAATTATGTCAAGCATCAACTACATATTCTAACACAAACATCCGTTGAGTTTGATAGAAGAATGCATAGAGAATTTTCAAGTTGGTTTGGCCGAATACGCAATGACAACAACTCTCATCCACTTGATTTGACAAGTCTTGCAATTGACTTGCTTCATTATCCAAAAAAGGTTTATTGCATACAACACAAACGGATTCAAGTTTCACATAGTTTCACACGATCAAGGCTCTCTTACCCAAACTTAAGGGGTTTTTTGGACTTTTGGTGCAAGAGGTTATGCAGGCAGCAGTGACAGTAACATGCGTTTTGGAGATGTCTCCTACTATGGAAAATTGGTTGATATCATCAAATTGAATTATCAAGGGCATCTCACTATCATGTTATTCAAGTGTTCTTGGGAAAATACGATAACTTCTCACGGAATCACTTCTATTGAGCTTGGAATCACATCAGTTAATTTCTCAAGGTTCATTCACACCGGTGAATCTCAAGATGATGAACAATATATTTTAGCATCAGAGGCATAAGTTTATTATGTGAAGGATGAGGAACATAAATATTGGAGTGTGGTTATTCATCTTAAGCCTAAAGATCTTCATGACATCTATGATAGCGATTGACACATCACTTATGAGGCAAAGCCATTTCATCCTACTAATTTTGAAAACTTGTTCTCCGAAAGAGATGACAATCTACCCCTTATCAGGGTTGATGATGGTGAATAAATAATTTATATATGTAAAATATGTAATATGTGTCAATCAGTTAGAGATATATGTAGATATTTATAAAAAAAACACAATATATAGTAGCAGTTCTAAACACAATATATTTATATTTAAATTTGCCATCCATCTAAATAATAGTTACTCTAATTAAAATATTTAATTATTCCATTAATTAAATAAAAAGTATCTTTTTAAAAAAAAATTATGTAGGATTTTAGTAACGATTTTCAAACCGCTACAAATCTATTTAATGGAGGGAATTATTTTTGGTCAAAGTTATGGCCGGAAGCTGAGTCCTTATAAAAATTTCAGTGGGATTTGCAGTGGTTTTGCAAAATGTTGGTGTTATAATTTAATTTTCGTCTCCCAGCATTAAATGCATACTTGTCAAGATATGATTATTTGCAGCTCAATTTTCAGAAAAATTTATGGAGAACCTAACTGTTATTAATTTTCAAGATCTAATTGTCATTCTTCTTTCATTAAAAAACTTATCAATAATGTAATTTTTTTAATCGAATTAATATAAAGAATGAATACTTTATAATTCGGAAACGAAATCTGTTCTTTGAAAACGACAATATTTAATTACTAAATAAACAAATTGGAGCAAGCACGGTAGTAAAATAGATTAGCAGCAATCATGTGCTACAACATTCAATAATTAATTAATGAATTAAAGAAAGCCTATTTGATAGTGTTTTGGGGCCAACTAACTAGGTAGAGTCTAGTTGAGATGATCAATCTTACTATAAGCAGCTAATGAAGATGGTGTTCCCATGTGCTTTAGATAGAGACTGCTTGGTCCCTCCCCACAATCACCCGACTCTAATATTAATAATTTTTCTTGTGATTTCTCATATCATCTTATTTTTTTTTACACAAAAAATAAGTCATTTCAGAATCTAAACCAGCATTAACAATCTAAGGCACAGAGTATCAATGTTAACCATCGTATTAATCTTAAGAATTTCAAAACATTTTTATTCTATGCATAAGATATTTATGCTGCTCGCAAGCATATTGGTGATATTACACACACTTGATCTTACCCAAAAAGCCAAGCAAGGTATATATATTGGTGATATTGATCTTAGCCAAAAGACAAAAATAGCCTACTCGTTGCCATTGTCTTTTATACAACACTTCTACCAAGATATGTGATGGGAATAAGAGAATCAATATTGGTGGTAGAAGTGTTGTATAAAAGACAATGGCAAGGAGTAGGCTATTTTTGTCTTTAGGTTTGGTTGGATTCTTTGTCTTTAATTTGTTTTTTATTTTTTTATAAAGAGTTTGAAATATAGACAGATCCAAATGGAAGGCAGCATCTAGCAGGGACCACCTTTCTAAATAGGTTCCTATAGTATAGACCCATAATAGAATAGATTGTATGTTGTGGATGGAATGGAACTCATCATGCGTGTGGAGTTAGTAATGAATGAAATAAACATCTGTCTGGCAAAAAAAAAATTGAAGCTTAATGATGTATACCATTAATTAGCTGTCTTTAACCTTGGAAAATGACAATTTATGTCAAAAAGGATAATTGCAACTTATTTTTCAGATAAATTTGTCCAAACCCTACTGTCAGTAATACGATTTTTTAAGATCTAACTATCATTCTCCTTAAAGTACCATCCTAGCGAAGGCTTGAGTTTGATTCTCATTATTGATGTAAAGATTGAGGTTGAGTAACTTATAAATGATGTTATAAGATTAGTATCTATAATCCAACTTTACAAAACTTTTGCTTAAGGGAAAACAGGAAGATAATTCTTCTACAACATAGGATGTGAAAATACTACCACCCATCTTCAATACAAAGGTTAGGTAAATAATTTATAGATATTAAGAAAAGTAGTTAAATTAGCTATTTATAACAAATATGTGTTGGTTTCTTTAAAGCACCCTTTTTAATCATGTACATTATGATATTGATAATCCTTTTATAGTTATATGCTTAAGAGGTAATGTGAATTGATGTCTTATATTTGGAATTAAAGTCAACTTATTTAGCTCATATGCATAATGCATGCAAAGAAGCAAGTAGAATCAGGCAGTAGCAATAAGTAGAGCCTCAAATGAACGAACACGGCAGAATCATTGTGTACCTCTTTGTTAAGATACAGTGAATGAAGACACACATATAGGCTAGGCTAGTAATCATGTACATGTAAGTATATAATCAATCTTGTGGATTTTGTATAGTTGGCCATCCTTGATCAGCCTGCATCTTCACAAACTCAGCTAAGACCTTTATGTCATCATCCTCCAAACGAGCTCCAAATGTGCATTGGCCTCGGGGCATACATTCCTTACCAAATCCCTGTGAGCAAATATGGCAAATATGTTTGTGAGAGAACTTCTTATATTCCAGCTGGTGCTACAGACATTAATACAACTTGAAATGCTAAAGAGCAATACAGTTACGGCAATAGGAAATTATACCCACCACTTTCGTGGAATGATCAACTTATAGACAATCACACAAAATATTCCTAATGAATCATTCACACACAGAGCAACATATGACATTCTTATCTAGGCTGGTAGTGTTAGAGACAATAAATCAATTGGTTAGTTAATCACTTTATGGGCTCTATAAATAGGAGTCTTAGCTTGAGATTTAGGTGTGTAAGATAGTTCAATCCTCACCTAGGAGGGGGTTAACTTGGGTCTCAAGGATTTGGTTACCCCTAAGAGGGTCCTTTGTATCTCTCTTATTGGTTAATGAGACTTCATTCTCCTTCCTTCCATTTCCTAACAGGTAATAAGGAAAGAAAGAGGTCCATTTACTTCACTTCTCACAATATTTTTTTATCACTTGATCATTTTCATGGTTTCTGCTTCTTTACAAGGTAGGTATACTAAAGGCATTTCTCCCTCAATTCTGTCAGTTAATTCCACTCCATTATGTGAACCAAAATAAAAATTCAATTTACACAAACTTAGAATGGTGAAGGACAAATATGTAAGGAAGGGATCAATTAAATGAGACCATCCTTGTGTTGAATATTTGCCAGTCCCTTTCAATTCTATTATTGACAGAGACGCAGATCTTCAATTTTTGTTTCCTTGACTCAAATTTAGAAAGTCCCTGAACTCCACAAGAGAACGCACCGGCATTCTTCCCTTGCCGTAGTATGTGATCCGGTAGATCTCTTCTTCAGTGTCAACTCCATTTCTGCATGGCCAAACTTTGAGTTATTTCCAGGCACATTAAATAATAAGAAGTCTTCTTCAAAGAAGAAGGAGGAGGAGAGGAAGGAGAAGAGGGAGGAGAAGTCTTCTTCAATTTTACATAAGTAAAACAAACTTTAACTTTTGGGAACAAAATAACAGCATTATTAAGACAGCAATTTACGAGAATGATCTAGAAAACGTGTCCCAAACTTGGCACCATTACTTTTCGTTCAAAATTTGAGCTATGCCAATTTGCAATATTGAATTATTTCAGAAATTCTCATACAATTTGAAATGAAGTAACGTTTTGTTAATGTAGTTCTTCTGTCAGCTCAAGCTAATGCTTTCCTTGCCAAATTACTCAAAAAGTCTCTTTTTTCAACATATTAATTAATGGACGGTTGGAACATGAACATTTTGTTTCATCTGCGTCAGTAATTTAGCTATGAAAACATAAATTAAAGAAAAAATTGACGGATAAGTAATAAGTCAGATACTATATATCAAGAGTACCGAAATTCAATGTTGACTTGGATTTTGTGAATTCTTTTAAAACATTGATGTTTTCTATGTTTACCAACATCATAAGGATGGTCAAGTAGTTGTTCATTACCTCTGTAAATCCTTTATATATAGTGTTGCTCCCTGGAAGAAAAAAAATAAAGAAAAGAATATGAATCAGAGAAATGACGTGAAAGAATATACATATATAACCAGATGTCTTGTGCAAATGGAAGCTCACTGGCTGTATTATGTTCCCACCGGCATCATGACAACCAATACAAGCTTGACCAAACAATGAGCCTCCTCTCTGGATATCTATGGTTTGGCCATTTGAAACTGTTGCATGGAACAAGTCAACAAAAGCACAAAGTGCATGGTTCTACTGCAATCAGAACAATTGACATGACTAGAAGTTCTCCTTTTTTGTCAAAAATCATTCCCCTTCGTAATGAAAACAAGTGTGAAACAAAACCAAGCAAAGGGAAAAATTTGCATCAAACACATCGTAGGCATCCGAGTGCCAGCTCTGACAAATACTATTTCATCACAAACTTTAAGAAGTTGAGTGGGAAGGTACATGTTGGTTTCATCAAATCTCTAATACATCCATTTTGTAAGAAAGTCCTTCAGACTTTAAAGGTGGACAACGAATTGATCTGCCATACCTTGTACCAAAACTTATTTTTAATGAAGAGAATAGGATGAGCAATAATTGAACTCACTCCTTAAAGTGGGAATATAAAAATAAAAAATCAAAGTCTTGGACACTTGGTTAGTGAGGCTTCAGGTCGCATACCAAGTCAATGATCAGTTCATTGAAAAAGTTTAAGTCTGTTGTACAACAGGTTTTACGAGTACTTTTTTTAAAATCACTTCAATATGAATCGAACATCAAAACATTTTAGTCTGGGCCACATTTTTTCTGGAATAAAAAGCTTGAGTAGATTCACCAAAAAAAAGGGAAAAGATAAGAAATGCTTAAGTAGAACCCCAAAGTTAGTTTTATCACATTTTCACTAACTATTTAACCTTACATTTACTTTTCCTTATCACTTCTACTCAGGTATATAGAAATTCTGCTAAGTTTCTCTTTAACCTCCAGTAGAAGAATTTCATCTCTTTGTACCAAGGCATTTTCATACCTACAAGACTAAAACTCAAGTGTTGGATTGTTTATCTCCTGTTCACCATTGACCATACTAAGATACTTAGCATTGGCTCATGCATATTCAATTAGAAATTAGATGTTTATAACAACCTTTTAGATTCTATTCATACCTAGCCTAAGACTTGAAGCTGTCCTATGGTCATTTTGTTTCAACTGTAAAGATATATAAAGTCCATCTAATAAAAGATTCATCATTTAGCAACTCACAAAACTAGACGTTAACTTGCAGTTGAGTTTCTGCAGTTTCTCCAATTTCAGGACCAATACGATATCCTGCTCTTTGTAATATCGCATGAATTGGCATTTTCATAAGGAATATGGCAACGTAAAAAAAGACTGAAAGGGAGCTATGTTATACCTTTTCCGGTTAACACAAGGAGACGAGAAAAAAATATGAGGTAAGTAAACAAGAAATGGTATCTATGGAGTTTGAACCAAAAAGTAGGGGTACTTTAGTATTTAAGAAAAAAACGAGGAGATTCTACAAAATTCAGATTAGGCTTGAGTGCCGGTTAACCTGGAGTGTAGCATAACGGAGATAAGGCTACGAGCGCAGCCATTAAAGGCGAAGCCAAGCTCTTGAAAGAAAACTTTACATCTTCTGGCTTTACAGGAAAGAGATTTTGTTCTCCTCCCTTCAAAATTGAACCAATTTTTCACTCAGTCTCAAAAATTGCAGAATGAACAAACAAGAACATCGATAGATACAAGAGGCCTACCTACCTTAATCGAGAAGGGATGAGTATAGTTACTGCAACTAGAAATTAGCGAAGCGAGCTGCATCATCTTTCTGGAAATGCGAACTGATTTATCCCACTCAACCGGAAGGTTCGAACTTTGAATGCAAGCTACAAGGGATAAACTGCATTTAGACGTAGAAAAACTAAACGTTATCGAATACAGATAAAAAAACTGTTGGCAAAAAAAAAAACTACTTTTTTCCAGAATTTTTTCAAAAAAAAATATTTATATCAAGTGTTAATTAGTATTTTTTTATCAACAATATAAACTAAAATGAGGTTTACACCTCGCCAAAAAAATAATTGTTATCAACTAATTATCGTTTAATTACTTAATCATTAAAGGATAAAATAAATATCATTATTATTTTTTATTTTTTATTTTTAATATTGTAATTTTCATACAAATTGCTTTTCTCCCCTTTAGTTTGAACATCAATCGAATAGATGTTATAGATCTTTATTTCTTTTCTTTTTCTTGTCCCTTCCATATTTAGTCGACCTTAGCAGGTGGAATAAAGGTTTTGTTGTGGTTGTTTCTTCCATATTTTCAAACCTTCTAGCATTTTTGTATAATTAATAGCATGCCTGAATAAGCATACTTGTGCTCCAAAATCAATATTTGTGAGATACACTGAAATTTAAGTTTCATAAGGTGCATGTTTGTTGGAGCGTTTAGAAAAGTCAAACGCACTTTCAACAGTGTTTTTCCGTAAAATGAGATAATCACCTTCATATATTTATCTCGGCTTGTGTAAAAGTACTTCTCTACCGTGTTCCCAAACGGGTACAATATCTCTGCATAGGCTGTATGTATTGAACTAGGGTTTATCTAGTCAAATTAGGATCACAACACTAACTTTGTGTGCCATGCTGCAATCTACCTTGTCATAGAAACTTCTTTATATCATATCATAAGTATCTCAATAGTTGGCAAAACAAATCTCAATATGCATAAACGATTACATAACAGTACCAGACTAGATACTACGAACTGTGATAGTGCATTATTTGCATCATTACAGAGCAATTCTGTAGTCATTAGAATTAGTTTTGATGGAGACTCCTTTGATGACAAGGCCTTGTTTCCAAGCCCCACCTTCAATCTCATGCAGAGAGAATTCCATTTCTCCACCTTCATCATCATGAGCTTGTGCCACAAATCGGCCTACTGGAATCTCTATCCATAGCACTCTCATCTTCTTGATCAGATTCTCCTTGTGTCCTTGCTTCGTCCCTCCTGGGAGCACAAGCCTTGCATTCACAGGAACCTCCCAGCCTTGAGCTGGGTCTTTCAGCATCTCGTGAAAGCACACTTCATACATAACTCCTGCTGTCAGCTTCTGTGTCTAACCTCCCATGCACTTCTAGCCAGCACACACTTCAGTTCAGCTGCCTCTATCATTGTCCCACTGCAACGTCACACCTCATTGCTCTCAGTCATTAACTCAAGGTTGATTTGTATTACATGAGAAAATTAATCTTTTGGTTCCTATACTGTAACTCAATCTTTATATTTTGATTTAGTGCAACTTAGCCTCTATAGTTTTGACTCAATGTGATTCAATCTTTATAGTTTAAGATATTAATTTCTATATTTTAAAAAATAAAATTTTATGTTTCGTGAAATTTAGGAACTGAAGTTTTAAATGATTAAAACTTCATGGTTTGATGTGTAATGAGTTAAATATTGGATTGCTTCAAATTAAAGTGTAATAACTAAACTATAACTGAATCAAGACTTTAAATATCAAAAGATTAATTTTCTTTAAATTATGAATTTTCTATACCTTGATTCTTGGAGTTGTATCCATTTCCAATAGCAAGGGTCTCCTCCTCAGGTGATTGAAAGTGCCCTTGCATACAACATGAAGCAGTTGCAATTCAACTTCCTGTTCAACCAGAATTTCTGCATGTGCGTGTATCGGTTTAACAAGTTTGTTAGGTGAAATTAACCAAAACATTCAAGTGCTAGAGAAACTACCTGGCAGTGTGACAGTTAATTTATAATTGAAGTAACTGGGTAGGGACTTGCATTGGTTTTGTGGGATAAAAAGAGGCCAGAAGAATAAAGCTGATCGTAGAGCTTGTCAGTGGAAGACTTGTCAACGGGAGAGTCAGCTTCCTTCATTATGTCTTGAAGGCTCTTGGGGAGACTCACGGCTGCTTCAGCTGGCTTCAAGCTTTGATGATGATGATGATGATGACCTTGTTTCCCATCTCTTAGCTTGTGTTATTTTCAGATTCGTTCTCCCTCTTGTTCTCTATTTCTGAGGGTTTTGTCTCTCTTGGATAAGTGGCTGCTTGTGGCGGTGACGGTGGAGGAGCTTCTCTTCTTTGACCTGCCACTGGCAGCGGCGGTGGACCTGGGGTGGAGTTTTCATTCCCCATTATTTCTATGCATGCACTACAGTCCTTACAATTTCACAATGCACACATTATATATAGTAAATTACATTTGGCAAAACGTTTCAGGAGCCCAAAAACACGTTCAACAGTGTTTTTCCGTAAAACGAGATAATCTCTTTCACATATTTACTTCGATTTGCGTAAAAGTACTTCTCCACCGTTTTTTCAAACGAGCCCAGTATATACACACAGAAGTCCTTGAAATCGAAGTAAGTTGAGTACATCTTTTTTTAAAAATTTTTACATTTTGGAAAAACAATAAAAAATTACAGCTTTTGTCTACTTTAAAAATCTAGATGTATTTCTTGAAAATAAATAGTAAATTACATCAACCCTCTTAAATTTTAATAAATTAAATGGACATCTTGTTTGTTTTTTCAAAAATGTAAATGTTAAGAATGGAGGACGAAATACGAATTTTAACAAAATTTATATAAAAAAATTTATAATTTACTTTTTCTGATGAAAAAATTGCATAATTTACTCTGGTCTTATTTTTAGATTTCTCTGCCTCTCTCCCCTCGAGTGTTAATTAATTAATTAACTAACTGGATAAACATCCTGATCTTGTGTATAATGGATTTCTAGCCTTATTTATGAATAGGCAGGGATAGAAAGATAAAGTTAGAATTATTAAGTTATTTATAATTGATCTCTAGCCTTATTTATAATTGATTTCTAGCCTTATTTATGAATAGGCTTATTATGTTTTGTTGTTTAAGTTTTTGACACAAGGATTAAGGAAGGCAAAAACAAATTTAACAAGCGAGCAATTTTACTAAATTGTCCATATATATATATTAATTACTTGTTAAAGTTAGAATTGAAAAAAGTATTAATTGCCTATTGATATTTAGAACGATAGTTAAACTGGAAGAAATTTTTTTGTTAAAACACTAAATAAAAGGAAACTGAGGAGCGTTGGTCTTAGTAGAATGTGCTTTAACCATTTAAGGATAAACTTTCGAGTTTGAGTTTGAATGTTTTTAGGAGGGTTATCCCTAATTAAACCTAACAATATTCGAATTTGTCTCAATCAAATAATTGTGTAAGAAAATTAGGAGGATCTAGAGACATTCACATCCTATATATGCAATAAATTAATATAAAGAATGGAACCATTAATGCCTCGTTTAGTACATTGGAATTAAACTTAACAATATTGGAATTGATATCTCAAATGAGGCATGGACAAATCCAATAACGTATTTTATTTTGACTTTAACATTAAAAAAGACAAATTATTAAAACCAAAAGGAGAATCACATAACCTCAACACAGCTAGAGGATTGTGAAACCAGCACGCAAAAAATTGAACTACAGAACACTCTTATCACTTGTGATTACAGGAATAAACATGAATCATATGGATAATCTGGCATGATGATTAGGGTTGAATGGGCTTGATCTTGACACCTGCAAGGACCATATTGCCCTTCCATCAAGCAGTGTCAACTTCAAACATGCCAAACTCAAGGAAGCCATCAGAGTTAGAAACAGAAAATTGGCCTCCTGGGATTTCATGCCACACCTCTTGCTTCTCTCTGTAGGGTTCAAGATTGATGCTTTTCTCATCCTCTTGCTCAAATTAATGGTGTTATGATTATCAGTTTTTGCGGATTTGGTGGTGAGTCTGAACTTGAACTTGATGGGAACAGAGTGCCACCCAAATGCATCAAACCTGAATTTGATGACATAAAAGATTCCATATGTTGTAACTGAGTTAGCCTTATTATGCAGCATAGCCTTTGGCACTCTTCCTGTCAGTTCTATCCAATTCACTTGAACCAGCCATGCTCCTTCCTTCAACCCTATCATCCTTCAGAATCCAACAACCAAACATATATTTAGATCCTCCATGTATGCTATATTATGTATTCTAGGTTTAGGAGATGTGAGTTTATCTTATATTTCAAACCGGTCACGTCTTAGTTTTTGAGGTGCAATACCTAAAGAGTTACCGATTTCCATTTTCTAATTATACCTCTATTTATTTATTGGTGATGCACATAGGACATCAAGAAAGATGAGAGGCAAGAAAGATTTGAATAGTGGCAAAATCGATCTTTTTTTAATTAAAGACGGATTAAATAAGTCCTTACAAAACTTTGGCCCCCACAAGCCTTTGACAATAACCATATATCATCATGATGTTTGTGGATCTTACCCAGTTTCATCGTCTGGAAGGTTCTTGAATCGCCAAAATCGAGTGTCATTGCCCCAGATGATGTTTAGAGCCCTCACAGGAACCTTAATTACCCCTGCTGACTCAATCTCAGCTTCAATAGTTCCATCCTTAAAATCATCAAACGAAATAGCAATTGAGCTTGGATAATTAATAACTAGTGGGAATTATTCAAGGCATCAATCTGAAGAGCTGCTCGGTGGGAGGTTTTTGCAATATTATGATTTGTAATGGTTCTATTGGAAGCCATGATTCTCGTAGATAAGGAATTCTCTTCTAAATCTCATCCTGAGTTCAACAAGCCTATCATTTTCAGTTGCAAATAAGCATTTGTCATGTTATTTATTTCCCAATTGTAACTAGCGGATGAAACTTGTTATGAGTCCCACATCGGAGAACTTCACAAAAGTATTATGGTTTATAAGTTGAAGAGGCTCTCCCTCTTATCACCTTTTTGAATCAAACTCTCTCCCGTTGAACTTGTATTCATGACAAATGTGTTTCCAAACCATTGATATAGCCTAATGTTCACATAATGAACTACCAATGAAGTATTTTGACCAGCAAGAAAACAAGTGAAGTGTTATTTGAGGATATAAGGCTAATTATGACGTGGCATCTAATCTAATAACAATATAAGACAAGATCTTGAACAGGTAATCATTACAGATCAAAGAAGGACGATAAGAATAATAATAACTAGACAGCGAAGAAAGGCACTTACTCCCTTCCAATGCGCATGACTGACAGTGTGGTGATCAGAAGACATTTTCTCACTGAGGATGTAATGCAAGACTTGCCTCAAATAGACAACCTCGGATGTTTGTTATTACCCAGAAATCTTCAAGTGTATAAATGTGTGTGAAAAGAATTGTATTGGCAGTCGAGATGGCGTAAAGTGTTAAGAAATCACCTAACTTGCCAGCTTCCTGTGGATTATTTAGAATCTGAATGAACTTATCCTCTTCAGCTTTTACTTTATTATTATTGTGTTTCGAACGTAGTTTTGAAGGAGCCAACTGTGTAAAAGCTGCTTGTGAGTGTACCTTTAACATTCCCTTCAATTTGGTGTTTGTGAAAAGTTGAAAGAGAAACCATGTGGAACATGAAAAGATTAAGGTTTGTACCGTTGGAATATTAATTTCGGTCGGATTTGATAAGATGCTCTGTGCTTCTTTTCATTTAACAGCGAAAGATAAAGACAGAGATCAACAGCTTACTCGTTGAAGAAGCATTTATTCCAGAATAACTAAACGGGGTTTTCTTTGTATCTTTATTAACAAGTAGTTCAAAGTGAGTGTACGTGTTTTCTTCTATGAAGCATCTTATTCCAGAAATATGATTTTGTTGTAAATTGCATGAAATGAAGGAAAGAGATGAGAGAGAAATGACGGTGAACAAGATGAAAAGGCTCAAGAGAAGAGAAAGGGATGCATAGGGAGAGAAGAGTGAGGAGTGAATGGTTATCTTATTCCATGTGTATATGCCTTATATTTATAGGCATGAATGTACAACATGATAAATCATTATAGCTTACATAAGATAATAAAGGAATACAAAATATAGAAGAGAATAATAGAAGACATGGACATCCACATAATAATATTCATAACA
>JANTPZ010000145.1:0-95929 GCA_025593235.1 Vachellia pachyceras | reverse complement strand
GCCTTTAATTTGGATTCAACACGCAATGAGAGTTTTGGATCGTTACACGTCACAACTAGAAGAGCAACTGTCTTCCATCCACGATGCACACCAAGCGACAGCTTGCTCCATACTCTTCCTATTTATGTGCATGGGATTCTTGTATGCCAAAAATAATGGACCAAATCAGTTTGAGGCTCAAAATCTAAGACCATCCCAAGATGGAGTGCACTGAGAGTCCCAATGGTCCATCGTGTAGGCAACATGTGGAACCACACTTAGGTCTCGTGTCCGTTGCTAGTTTCCCCAAAATTGGACCAAATAGTTAAGATCAGGAGATCCAACGGTCACTACCAGCAATAAAGTATTTATTTTTCATAGAATGACACAAGTTAATTACTAATTATTTGATATGTTCTTCTCATCTCTGCTATCAAACTCTCTCTATTTACGCATATTGTCATCAATGCGAGTTTTATTTTCTTTCTCATCTTACGTTAATAACAATAGCCATTTTTCCATGCTCTTCGCACTATTAGTAGTCCAGATTCACTCAATTTAAACTAAACCCAATTTCTCAAAAAAATTTGCTTAAACATTTATTAATTATTAATTTTCCTTTACTTATAACATAAATAAAACATTTTAGTCTTAAGAATAAAGTAATACTTTTCAGATTTTTATCAACTTTATTTTATTAAATTTCCACCTATCACTAGCTCAATGTATGACCATGTTTGTATTAGTGTTGTAAAAGTAAGTAAATATAAATTGAAATAAAACCCGTCTTACTTACATTAAATGGTAAATCACATCGAAAAAGTAATTTCTACCACTAATTCAAAAAGTTATTATAGAAGGAGAAATAATTACAAACTCCTAAAGTGTCTAGGTATTAATGTTTAGCGCAATAAAAATATTTCATCTGTATTTTCTTTTACTCTCATAAATATTATGATAATAGATTATGTAAGAATTAAAAATAATCAAGAGAAATCTACAGAAGTTGAGATCTAAGTTTAAAATATTTTAAGACAAATAAATAAGTTGCATCACATGTGATCACAACTCTCGTCACTGGATAAGGGTTTCCACGTCACTCGCGGGTTCGGACAACACGTCTCTTTCATGGCAATCCACCAACATAAAATTCCATTTTCCCCAAACAAGGTAAGTTAGCCTCTCATCTACAACCGACACGTGTCAGTTTTTCTTGACCTATTCTGAGTAGCTCTGCCGCTAGATTCCCACCTACAGTTGCCCCGTTTCCGGTTTCCGGTCTCCCCTTCTCTCAGACTGTATCACCAGCGAATCGAAACCTGAGCCTTTTTTTCTCTCTAGATCAGTTCCTGTGACTGTCAATTCGGCTGATCCTTGTTTTGGATTCTCTCAAAGTACATGCTTATCCGATGTTGGTGGATGGCTTGAATTTTCCGGCTTGGTTGGATTCTCCGTCGCCGGAGACGACGATGACCGGTTTCCCGGTATGATATCGTTGTAATTCCCTGTTTGTTTGCTCAGAAATGTTAGATCTTTTCATTGTGGCTCATGTTCGATCAAAAACCTGGTTCCACAAGAGGAAAAAACTGGCTTCATTTGGCTGATTCCTTGTGAAGTTTATCTCCGAATTTGTACTCATGTAATGGATTGCCCGTTGTACAGCTCATACAGTTAGATTTTTTTCATAAATTTTTTCCTTCTTTGTTTTCCGTGTTCTTTTGTTTGATTGTTGAGGTTGTACAGTTAGTGTTTAAGATGATTAGGTTTGAAAGAAATTGAACTAGCTTCTGATTCTGGTTATTTCTGGCATTTCGGAGCATTTTTTGAGGGTCTAAAAGTGGCGAGAGTGAACATGAGTGAGAGCGATACCGAGGAAGAATCGGCACAAGAAGTTCAAGTTCCGGCTGATATCGATTGGCATATGCTTGATAAATCGAAGTTTTTCTTCCTTGGTGCTGCCCTTTTCTCAGGGGTTTCAGCAACTCTGTACCCGGTTGTTGTATTGAAAACCAGGCAGCAAGTAGCTCAATCCCGAGTTTCTTGTATCCAAACTGCATTTTCACTTATTAGATATGAGGGTTTTCGAGCATTGTACAGAGGTTTTGGTACTTCCTTAATGGGTACAATTCCAGCTCGAGCATTATATATGGCTTCCTTGGAGATTACCAAGAGTAATGTAGGCACTGTCACGGTTAGGCTAGGGCTTGCTGAACCAACTGCGGCTACTGTCGCCAATGCAGCTGCAGGTTTGAGTGCTGCTATGGCAGCTCAACTCGTGTGGACCCCTGTTGATGTTGTGAGCCAGAGGTTGATGGTTCAAGGTCGTTGTAATTTAAATAATCCTAAGGCTTCGGGACATTTATATGTCAATGGGATTGATGCATTCAGGAAGATTCTGATCACAGATGGTCCCAGAGGTTTGTATAGGGGGTTTGGAATATCGATTTTGACATATGCACCCTCAAATGCTGCTTGGTGGGCTTCATACTCTGTTGCGCAAAGGCTGATTTGGAATGGATTTAGGTACTACTGGGGCAAGAAAGATGATAAGAGCAGCGATTCTGTCGCTGATGTATTAAGGCCAGATTCAAAAACTGTGATGGCAGTTCAGGGAGTCAGTGCGGCAATGGCTGGTGGCATTTCTGCCTTAATTACAATGCCACTAGACACGATCAAGACAAGACTTCAGGTCTTGGATGGTGATGAGAATGGCCGCCGAGGACCAACAGTTGTGCAGACTCTGAGGACATTGCTTAAGGAAGGCGGTTGGATGGCCTGCTACAGAGGGTTGGGACCTCGATGGGCTTCAATGTCAATGTCTGCAACAACAATGATCACCACATATGAGTTTTTAAAACGGCTTTCAACAAAAAATCAAGAAGTTCTGACAAGATAGAAGATTTACACCAAAAGACGAGAAAACAGAGAGAAGAGGTTTCCCCAACTTCTGTGCCTAACTATCTTCTTATTTTTTCTTTACTTATCTCATCTTTACCTAGCCAGCATGACTGCTTCATCAATGTAGGTTATTGCTGGTTCCTTTATATATATCATGGAAATGAATATTTTCTTCCAATTCACCTGTGTTTTTTTTCTTTTTTTAAGTCTCGGTTGAAGCTAAAAAATGCTTGGTTGTGGTGTTGTAGTTTAATGGTGTCGGGTCATAGATAGCCACTGATGTCAATATCAAATCATGCAACTGTAGGGGAGTTATCTTTGTTCAATTTCTACCTTCTGACGATTACTTTTTTCTTGGTCCGTTAGTAATTTCATTTGGAAAATCAAGCGGCTTGATTGAGTGGTATTGCTACTCTGGAATTTGAGCCACAAATCTAGGGGTGGGCAACAGACCCCAAGGCCTACAGGTATTCAGAAAATTTGCTTGCTTAGATTTATAATGTATCTGCAAGGGTCTGATAATGTGATAACTACCCTGCTTCACCGACCTAAACCAAGACTCAGTAACGTATATTTAGGTAGAAATGCTTTAGCACATCTTGCACTCTTCTACAACTAGCCAGTATGATCTTTAAAATCCAAATGATGGACCTGTTTTGCAAACTTGGGAGGAGCCCTTTTTACAAATTAGCATTTGCAAATCGTTGGATAAAAACCTATAATTTCAACCGAGATTACAGTAACACAGTTTCAATTTTCCCTCTAGCAATTCCATTCGCATTTTCTCAAACCAAGGCACCCTTTTCTACTAATATTCTTTTAGGATTTTGAAGTTAGGCACAACAAAATTTGACCCTCTAACCACAATTCCGTACCCTAGTTCATGCAGACAGGACTTGTTAAACTGCACTTCCTTCTTCATTTTCTCTTTGAACAATCTCCGTTTAATCGGTCTCCAAGTCTGCTACTAAAAGGGTCTATTATCTGAATTTTGAGGTAGGCGGTAGTTGTTTGTAAATGGGTTGAGGTGCAGGAGTGTCTGTTGATTCTTCTCCTTATATTGCCAAAATTGCATCCTGAAGGTTTTTCATTGTATTTATAGCTATGACATATGATAAATATATTATTCACTTAATTATATTATATTGTGAAATATTTTGTAGTGGCCCTATCATGTCTAATTTGCATATGTTTTTTTTTACATTTATGAGGTGTTGAACAGATTGATATGTTCTTATATTTAAATTCGGCACTCACAGGTTTTAACCCAATAACTCAGCATAGCAATCGTCATGTAAAATCTTGAGCAGTTGGTGAACACTGAGATTTTTTTTTTATCAGTTTTCAGAGTGCTGAAATGTATTTATTTGTCTTTTGATACTCTGGTTTGTGAACATTACAGGGCCCTTTCTCTGAATTGCTTCGAATAATGTAATCACATAAACTTTGATGAGGATTATGCACGAGAAACTTTTGGATTCATTTAGGGTATGCCCGTTTATGATGGCGGGGGAAGTAAGGGCATCACGTAGAAATCTTTCTTTCTTTTTCATGTAATATTTGTCAAGTATTTAATACTTATGATCATTTCGAAGTTGTGGTTTCATTTCTTTGTGACTTTGTCTATTGATATCACTTCTCAAATATAAGCTAGCTCTATAGTTCTAAATCCAATCCGTGCACAATGAGCGCTCTCTCTCTCTCTCTCTCTCTCTCTCTCTCTCTCTCACTCACACACACACAAAAGGCCCCGTTTAGGAACGCTGTAGAGAAGTACTTTTATGTAAATCAAGATAAATATATAAAAATATTATTTCATTTTACGGAAAAACACTGTTGAACATGTGTTTGTGCTGTGTAAACGCTGAATCAAGGCACAAAATAAAACATACGGAAATTTTATCTCGCTACAAGTAGTCATGCTTGAACTTGACGATACGTAGTTAAAAACTTCCTATTCGCATCGGTTATTATATTAATTGATTACTATATGTTGAATTTCACTTCGAGTTAGATATATGTATAGAAGAGAACAATACCAGCTTGTACTCTGGAAGATGTTCTAATTCCAAATTATTTAGTATTCATAAGAGGGGAAGCAAGTGGCAAAGTTTATAGTTTATGGATGATACCTCTATATTTAATATAAGGATTATTTAACGAAAAAATTGAGCTATAAAGTAAATTTTATATTCAGTTCTAAATGGAATATAATGGCTCTAAAAGAGAGTGGTATTTCCTATTATGAATTTTATGTATTCATTACTTCATTTTTGCCAGACATCCATTATTAATTCGTGGTTTTGCATTTCCTATTATAAGTATATGTACCTTTAAAAAAAAAATCATATACACGTGTGATAAATACATGTATTGCAGTATGTCTTTTAGATAACTACTTATTAAAACTTCGTTGTTGAAGGATTTTGCTAATAATTAAGGTTGTACCAAATATAAAACACTTTTAATTATTTTCATGGGAATGAAATAATAATGATTAGAAGATTCAATCTGTTTTAAATTTAAAAAAACACTCTCATTTCTAATAATAAGGTTGAGAGAAAGAAATATGCAAAGTAACGTGTATTAATTATTAAGGTAAGTTTTTTTATACAAATATTAAGGTAAAGTTGATAAATAAGTATTAGTTACTTTTTGCAAGTGACTTGTACTTTTTGGCTCATCTTAAATTATGGCAATTTTTCAAAGGTAAGAAAAATCATGCGCATATACTCAATATCACCGACATGCATACAGAGAATCAGCCAATAATTAAAAGGAAAGCTTTTGTGGAACTCAACGCGGTAGAAGTACTTTTACTCAAATCGAGATAAATATGTAGAGGAGATTATGTTGTTTAGCGAAAAACACTATTAAACGTGCTTTTGAGTTCCTCGTAATCATTCACAAACAAAACCAATATCTACAGTGACTCAATCGAGGAGGTATCACCCATTTCCTATTTTCTATTTTTAGACATAAAAAAAACCAACCAATGATAAAACTAGTGAAAGGGACTATTTCTTTGCAGTATATGAAGAACCAAAATTTAAATCCCTTTTAAAGATATATCTCTAATTAATGTCTGACTATGTCTCAATTATGTTTACCTTTAAAAAAAGATAAGAAAGACACAAGGAACCTGTGTGTGTGTAATTGGGCAGTCCCAATTGATCACCTATTCAGGGAAGCAAAAATTATTGTAATAATTGATTAGATCTTCAAGCTACTTTTAACAATTTGTTGGCCAAAAAAAAAAGCTACTTTACAATTTCAACGCAAGCATAAGGTCATGCCATGGTCCTGGACTCTTCGTCATAGTGTTTAAAAAGAGAGAGAGAGAGCGGTCAGTTCAACTGAAAACTAACAAACCGATCATCTATTCGATTCAGTTAGCAATTGAACTAGAGATCGGGTTGACCCGATCAATCCGGTCAAACTGATTCAACCGATTTAGTTAAAAAAACTCCTTCAAGGTTAAAAAACTGAAAAAAAATAGAACCAGAGTGAAAAAATATGGTTAATTAATTTTAAAAATTAATACAATTATAAAACTAATATTTAATTCTTCATTTGCTATTTAAACAAATTTACTCACGAATGAATAAAATAAAATAAATTCATTTTCTTACTATATTTTTATCATTCATATTTAATTAAAATCTAAAAATTTAAAGTATAGGTAAAATAAAATAATATTTTAAATTTTACCTGTTAATTTTTATAAAATAAAATATAATCTATGAAATTATATTATTTAAATATGATTAGCTTCACTCTAATCTGACCCATCAATCACTCTCTCACCCCGGATCAATGTTCAATGTATGTTCCCATTTCTTGAAACTTGCTCTTTATTAAAATAAGGCTAAAGTATACTTTTAGTCCTTTATGTTTGCATCAGGTTTCACTTTAGTCCTTTAAGTTTAAAAAGTACACTTTTAGTCCCTCAAACTTAACGCCGTTAATCTCTCTTAACGGAAATTACTGGTTTATCAAACTTAACGCTATTGTTTTAAATCTTTTTTTATTTTACACAACTTAAAATATCAAATTTATTATATTATTAAATTAAAATTAAAATTTGAGTATACTTTGTCAACGTTTCATTGCACAATCATCAATTAAATTCGATGAGTCGGTAATTTCCGTTAAGAGAAATTAACGGCGTTAAATTTGAGGGACTAAAAGTGCACTTTTTAAACTTAAAGGACTAAAATAAAACCTGAAGCAAACATAAAAGACTAAAAGTATACTTTAACCTTAAAATAATAATTAAAAAATCAAAAGCAAAGCTAGTGGTCTCAACTCGAGTTGACTAAGAAAGAAACGAAAGAGCAAAATAATTGAACTGAACATAATATACTGCTGGCTTTGAATTATTATTAAAATTTCTAGCTTCTGAATGACAAGATGAATCTTAATCATCAGAGGAAAATTCCTAGTCTGGAAGGTAAAAAATAAAAGAAAAAGTAAAGAAAGAAGAGAAAGAAGAAACTACAGGGGTAAACATGAATCTATCCATCGACTGCATATGAAATCAACCACACCAAGGGTCGGGAAGAGAGCACAGCTTTGCAATGAGAGAGGTAGCTATCAAACCCATGAGAGAGGTAGCTATCAAACCCGAGCTCTCTTGTTACTGCATGAAGGGCATTTGTATTGCTTGATATGCTCTGCCCTCGCAGGGGTAATCTTCACACATTTTCCATGGAACCACTTCTCACAGATATCACAGAAAATCCAGAAATCATCCATACCGGAATTCTCGCCGCATGCCCCGCACACGGCATCCCCATGCTCATCATCTTCATCTTGCTCATCTGGAATTTCATCCTCATCCTTTGGCTGCAACACCTTCGATTGTCTACCCAGACTTTCTGAAGCTTTCTGCTCCATAAGCAGATAAATAAATGAAAACGAACTTAGCTCAGAAATGTATAAAACTCATGACGCAATGCTCACAAGCACAAAGGAACGATTGCAGGAATCAATCAGTTCCAACAAACTTTCCATACATTTGAAAAACATCTTGACTATTGCACTCACTGAGTGAATGACCACAAACCATAACCTATTTTTTGCAGGGTTATATACATATTCATATGATACCGAATTCCTGCCTAAGCCATATATAGTTTTAATATATCATAATTGCATATTTATCACAAATTTTCATAATATATGCACGAAATTAAACATCTCTATTTCTAGACTAGAAAGTAGAAACCCCAGATACAAAATTAACTCATTAAGCTTGGGGCATAATGATAAATAAGGCCTCCATCTAAAAACAGAGCACTCAAGACCAACCAGGATTTCTTCACTACACAAGGACACAGTCATTAAGCTATTAATGAACAAGTTTTACTTCTGAAGTGCGATCATACGAAAATTATATTCATCACCTTGGAGCCAGACTTAGATTTGCTGCCACTTTGGTTTGAAGACTTCTCCTTCACTTCTCTCTTTGCTGTACCAGTAACAACTTCAAAAATTGTAGGCAGTTCATTGATTGAATTGAAAAGTCGTGTCCTGCATGGGGAGCCAGATGTTGATGGGCAAACAGAAAACTTATATATCATACAAGCATCATTAACCAAGAAAAATGATAAGGTGACCAAAGGAACATTGAATCACGCTTGCTAGATCAAGAGACAATAGGAAAGTTAATATAAATTATTATGAATAAGAAGGTCCAACTTCCTTGTTCCACTTAACATGAGTCATAATATATGAAAACGTGACACATTAAATGATTTTCTACCATTTTTGAAGTGTCCCCCCCCCAAAAAAAAAAAAACTAAAGAAAAGTACTTTAAGTTTCAATAGCCATATGCCGTAATGCCTTGAAAACAAAATACCTGTCCGCTCTATCAAACCCAAATCTGGCTCCAAAATAGAAGGACACAGAAAGTAGCCATGCATCACTATGGACTGCAACTAAAGATAACCAGTCTTTTTCTAGCATGCCATCCCTGGCAAAATTAATTCCAAGAACAGGCTCAGGAAGCTCTGGTGGAACTTCTTCAGCAGGCAGGCTCACTTCCCACTGCTCATTAGGAAGTCCATACAAGCACAAATTCTCCTTCTCTGAAAGAATATGATAATCATGACCAAAAAGAACAGAAAAGATAAGGGATGTAAGAGCAAGGCTTACCTATTTCTAAACATAAAATACAGTACATTGCTAATCTATCAATGCATGCAACACAATAAGAAACGAAGGACTATAAAATACACTATTCACTAACTGCACTTAAAAAGGAAAGAATTTAAACTAAAGACTGCCAAAATGGATTCAAAAGATATCATGAATCAACAGATGAAATGTCTTAAATTCTAAAAGAAAACATTAGAAGGTATTGCACCAACTAGCAACTTAAAAACTTCATAATATGTAAATGCAAAAAATATTAGCATATGGTAACTTTACCACCACAAACAATATCATTACACATCAGCAACTTAGTGAAGAACTATGCAGAAAAGGAATAAATGAATGGAGAACTAAGGACGTTTCTACTAACCAGGGTCACAACGGTTGTAAAAATCTTCAACATCTGCAATACCATAACGAAGAAATAATCAGCAAGAAAATTTTTGCAACTCATAACTATATTTAAAACAAACATAGACAAGATAATACTGTTTGTTTGGCCCACACTCAGCATAGAACAGAGGAAGACCTACATCTGTGATCTATGACTCTTCTACAGCATTATTCGGGGCCCTAGATATTGAAACATTTAAACTCAACTCATATAACTTATTGTTATTTTCCTTATCCTATTTCATCCAATAACCATCAAAATGAAAATTCATACACAAGTACTGAAAATATTTTAGGGGGAAGTTGAAAAGGGAAAGAAATCAAGATTTCTGAATCAAGTCCTTTCACAACATCAACAACCCCTGCATCAAGCGTAAAAGAAGCCTAAGCCAGCCACACTGAAAGGAAAATGACAAGACGACTTGAGAGAGAGAGAGAGAGAGAGAGAGGCCAATATACTGAACCTCACAACAGAAACCAATTTTCTAATCAAACAATAATTGTAATCCACACCAAGGTAGATAATTCCAGCCCCAAGGGAAGCCTTGCGGGTTATACACAATGTTACCCCCGTCCACCTTGCAAGAGTCTATGGCTTGAGAGTACAGTACACTAAAAGCATGATTTCATCATGAATTGTCCGTATCAGTAACATCCATGTGACAGTCTTCTGCATGCATGCAATCTGAAAGTTAAACCTATCAATAGGTTCTATAAGGTAAAACCCCAAGCCCAATAAACTACGCAAAAAGTCCTCATGACAATTTTTTTTTGGTTGGTTTTTCATTTCTCTTATGACGATTATTAGCGTGAATGAAGAACCATTGAAAATATAGGACAATCTTCTCAATAACAAATATAAAATTCAACAGATCTCTTTCCATTCTCACTTCTCCAGAGTTCATGGTCCATGCTCCAATTTACCCATGAAGAATTTAAAGAACACAAAAACGAAAAAAGGGGGGTCTATCTTGCAATGGATGTCGAAAACTTTGAGCAGAAAACAGCACTCAACAAGATGGAACGCATTGCTTTGCTGTTCAGTCAGCTATGACATTAACAATTTTTTCAAAGATAAGTTCATCTTGAAGAGCTTGAAGGTAAAAGTAAACCACAAAAAAAGTCCTACGATATCTTAGATAATAGCAAAAATCTGAGGTTAGTGTAATTTAAGCAACTCCCATTTTTATCAGAAAAAACACTGGTGGTGGAAGAATTTCTGCTTCTCCTTACTCATGAGTAACATGGATAATAAACAACTGAAGGTACTAGACAATCTTATCAACAAGAAAGACCGAATTCAACAAAACCCTTTTCATTTTCCTCCCAAATATTCTTGAGATAACACTATGCACCCAATTCAACTCACCCATTAGTAAATCAAAACTAACAAAAATAAATATATAAACCCACTAGTTCGCAAAGAAAGTGCAAAGATTTGAGCCGAAACAGCTGCAAAAACCAAATTAAAACCTCCCACACACTCTTTTGTTTACAGGCATTCTCGCGGACAAATACCAATGACTAAAAAATCAAAACTAAAAAATACCAAATATTCTTGAGATAACACTATGCACTCAATTCAATTTACCCATTAGTAAATAAAAACTAACAAAAATAAATATATAAACCCTACTAGTTCGTTAAAGAAAGTGCAATGACTGTAATAAAAAAGAAAGAAAGAAAGAAAGAAAGTGCAATGACTTGAGCCGAAACAGCTGCAAAAACCAAATTAAAACCTTTGTTTACCGGCATTCTCGCGGACAAATACCAATGACTAAAAAATCACGAAAAAAGAAAAAGATAACAGAGAAGCAGAAAAGCGAGAAGCATGTACCTGTTGTGAGGGCTTTAATCAGTCCAGCTCTTCGGCCCTTGAAATCCCTGAAAACCCCTTCAACAGTGCGAGGACTACAATTTGTTCGCGGGTCCATTACCTCCTCTTCCCTCTGTGCACAGAACAGAGGATAACGAGAACCGTTCAGGCGAGAGGAGATTGACCGGAATTTCTGGTCAGAAGGTGGTGGCACTTGCCTTGAGAAATTCAAGAAACAAATGCAGAAGAGCGCTGTGCGGAGGGGTGAATGAAGGAAGGTATAATTGACTTGGGCATTGATATTATTATTAGGTTTCTTGGTTTGAATTAAAATTAAATAAATTCAATGAATATAATATTACATGTAACTAACTGTATCTGTATGGCATAATTAAAATTATAAAATATTGAAATATTTTATGAAAAAGATATCGCACAGAAATATTGAATTTTCAAAAATGGAATTAAATAAATTTGGAGCGAATGCATTGTACATGCATTTTGTGAATTTTATTAAGGAACGAATAAATGTTTATAAGAGATTTTGATTATGTGTTTGGGAATCTGTTGAAAAAAAGAAGTTTATGAATTTTAAGATTGTTTACAGATATCAAGATGTTTTTTATCTTGATTTACGTGCACTGTTAGGAAAAAGTTTTCTCAAACACGCACATATCGATGTCATATCAAAAATATAAATTTTAAAAATTTTATATTCGATTTTTTACTTATTTTTATTTTGGTTTAAAATAGTATTTATATTTTAAGAATACTGACAATGATGGATACAATAAATCATCCGTTGCCTTGTATAGCCTTTTTTTTTTTTTTTGCCAGCCTTATTTAGCCATTGGAGACCATCCATATAAATAACTTTTTCATCACTGTGATCCCGAAAATCTCTCCTAATTAAATATCTTTGACATGCAATCAATATTAATTATATGAAAATTTATAAATATAAGAAATTTTATTTATTAACCATTGCAATTTCTTGCAAGAAAAACATCTGGTATTGAAGATTCACATTTATTTTAATTAATTTATCACTGATCATAAAAATATATTGTATGGACACTTTTTCTAATGATAAATAAGATAAAAAATAAAAAAAAATAGTATGTAATTATTCACTCCACAATACTTGCACCTTTTAAAAGCATGTCTATATGAAGAAAATACTTGATGAGAAAATTTTTTGGTTTTTTTTTTGTCATTGTTTAAGGAAATTGAATTCTTTTCCAAGCTTAAGAGAGCCTGTAGGCTTGGAAGTTGGGACCTTTTTTCACATTTTTTTATTTTCCAACTAATTTTTTTATATATGTAATTTAAATGAATCAGTATATTTGTCTGGTATTTTGTTATATAAAAAAAGTGTATTTGTATGTATTTGAGGTTAACACTATTGCCCATAGGTTAAGGGCTTGTTTTGAAACCAATTCTAGAACTTAAGTTTTGTTTCAAAACCTAGGTTTTACCTTAAAACCGAGGTTTTGTCCAAGCAAAATTGTTTTCCCAAAAGCTATTTTGGTTATAAAACCTCAGTTTGAAACCTAGGTTTCCTCTTTCCTACTTTTTCTTTTTTCTCTTTCCTCTTTTCCTCTTTCCTACCCACTTTTTTACCTCGGAATCCGTAAAAGCTAATAATTTTCCAAACATAAATCATTTTTCAAAACCTAGCTTTTGCCTCAGAATCTGTAAAAACTATTTTCCAAAATCTAGGTTTTACCTCGAAATCTGTAAAAGTTATTTTTAAAATCACATCCAAATAAGCTCTAAGAAAATGTATTAATGTCGAAATGAAAGAAATACAATTTTTACATCTTTTCGGTGATAGCACAATTTTTATATTTTAGTTATCGATATTTTTAAATAAAACATGAGTTTTTATATGATTTTTTTCTAGTAAACAAATCTTACACTTCATTTAGCCTCATGTTTGAAAATCTAGGTTTGCCCTAAAATTTAGGTTTATCTAAATATTTACATTTTTAAAAAAATTTAAGTTTTGTAATAAAATTTATGTTTGAAACCTAGGTTTTAAAAAAGTTATTTTCTTATTAAACCACATACACTCTCATAATAAATTATCCCTTTCCTCTTTTTTCTTGCATATTTTTTGCATCAAACTCCATAAAAGGTATTCTCATCCCAAACACAATCACCTTTTCAAAACATAGATTTTACCTCATGATCAATAGAAATTATTCTCTAAAACCTAAATTTTGTGTTGAACTCCGTAAAAATTATCATCTTCACCGGTAGAGAAAACGAGCTTTAAATAGAGAGCTTGATTTGATGGCTAAGACATAAGAAAATACATTTATAAAAATACGTGTAAATTAGACTCTTGATTGAGGTTAACAATGCTTTTTATGCTTCAATTAGATTCACTAATACCAAAAATTCTATAGTTGTGTAAAAAAAAAAAAGATACAAGGAACTCAAATCCTTTGACATATTCATGAAATTTATTACTTGCGATTCAAATTAGCGCCTAAAAGCCTATATCATGTCTTTGACCTCAGGCTCCTCATACTCTACATTCAAACATATCCTGTTTTTATTAGGATCTAATTCCATCTCCCCCCCCCCTTCTCTCTCTCTCTCTCTCTCTCTCACACACACACACACACAACTCTCCTCAAACACCCTAATAACAGAAAACTAGAAATTAAAATACACAAACATAAAACGAGCCAAGGATGACTTCCCAGGGGATTCATCTCAAGCAGTGATCTTTTTCCAACTGAAGGATGAAAGAAGAATAACTGCTATTAACTTCCCTTTGAAATCTTGTCACATGAAGACAGACGGACTATGCTGATTCTCATCACCACTCATATCAACTGAGAAACTTTGCATATTGCTTCCAATGGGAGAAGGATATCTTCCACACAACCTCGAATTTGATTCACGTTGCTGCTGGAAGGTGATGTTGTCGCTGTTAGAAGAGCTTGTCACATCAGAACAGGTGGTGGTAGTGGTGGTGGACACACCTTCTCTGCAATTTTCTAGCCCAAGTAACTTGGATTGTGGTTTAGTAGTAACAGTAAGATGATTCAACCGTACGTATCGGCTTGCTAAAGCTAGTTCTGATGACGATTGTTGGAGCTTTTTGGTGTTAAGAAAGCGTCCACCAGAACCTCTGGCTCGCTTCAGTGCATGCAGGTGACGAGACTCATGAAGATATGGCTGCAGAAATTTTTACAATCTCAGCGTGCTAAAGGAAAAAGTGATGTTGAAGGAAGAACAGGGAGAGGAAACGAAACTGCACTTACTTTCCGAGTTTTGTCGAGCTTCTTCTGTGCTTCGAGTTTTGATCGATACTGTCTTCGCCTCAGAATTGCATGATATTGTTTTGCATTCACAAAAATGGGTTCTTCTGTGAAGTCGAGCGGAAGTGGAACTCGAAGAGGAGCCATTCCCATTAGTTGAGCATGATAGATCTAGTGAGATATATATAAATGACATGTTTCAGACAAAAGAAACTCATTCTGATACTATTGTTGCTTTGTGCCTTCAACTCAGGTTTCATGGCTTTATAGAAATTTTCAGATCATTACTCACTTTACAAACAGAATATATAGCAGAGGAGAATCTGAAGTGCAAAAGCCTGGAATGAACAACCCTATTACAGATAGATAGCCCACTTACTTTCTTTGTTAAGTATCCATTTGGCATCAGAGCAGGAAAGGATTCCCTCAGCAGTTTTTCTTTTTTAAAAGAGAAAATAAGTTTTCTTAGGGTCAAAGACAGGAAGCAATATCCCCACCAAGATGAATTATTTTACTAGTTAAAGCAGAGAAAGAACAAGAGCAAGGGAGATGCAAAGGAAAAAACTAAAACGCTTATTATTAAATGAAAAGTTACTTTATAGGCCTTACTTTATAAAGATAGAGAATCTGTAAGGCTGGAGAATAGCATGTAGCACAATAAATCTTAAAAAGAATTATTATACAGGGATAACAAGATGAAAGATATAGACAGTTGGTTGACCATTTAAAGTGGTACATATCCAGTAGCCACGTAAATAGCTAGCAGATTCAACTATTGCATTACTTACTCATGAAAACAAACATCCATTGGTAAGTCTTTTGCATAAAGGCTTTGCTCAAAAAATTTTCCTTTCAGAACAAAGTTTCATATGCTAGCATGCTTTTTTCCAATAGAAGCTTTCACTCTGACTCTTATGTTCAACTCAAGGAGTCTGAGATAGAAACAGGAAAAAAAAGATTTGTGTAATGCTATCATTACGTTATTTGTTATCATTAATCAACAGTATTTGTCTTTGTATGTGCATTGGAATAAGGGGTATGATGTCATTTCACACCCCACCTACCATTTTGTTTTCACTCCATTCCCTTCATTTCCCTTTCACCATACCTGAGATGCCCTTAGGATGAGTTTGGATTGAGAAGAATGGGAGGAAGGGGAAAAAAGTGAAACTTTATTCTGATTTTCTTTGTTCTAAATTTAAATCTAAAGGTTTTTCCCTTAAAATATGGTTGGATTGAGGAGAGTAAATGAAATGATAAGAACAATAAAAAAAAAAAACCAATAACAACTGTTATCAGAAAAAAACCACTAACAACAATTATGATTCCATCAAACTATAGCATAAAAAAATTGCAACTATATATTATACTGTTGGTCACAAATCACCAGAAACAAGGAGACATAAATATACTAATTAAAGAAAAGAACATACTCTAATATCTTAGACTGTAATTCACAGACAGCAGTTGAAAGACGACCAAAACATGAGTTGGGATTATGGGATGCAATATGTACCTGAAATTCAAATTATAAGGAACATAAATGCACATGCACCTATCTTACATGCATAGAACACTAACACAAGCATGTTTCTACTTACAAATGATTTGTTATGGTCCAGAAGTGAAGAAGGGAAGGCAAAATCATGCCTTCTTACAGGTGATCCGACGAGATCTCCCAAGGACTTTCCCTCAGTTCTGATTGAGTGAGCAGAAGAACTGCTATATTGCATAGAAGCTTGACCTGTTATAGGAAGCAAGGCAAAAATCAATTAATATGAATTGTGACTTGTGAAGTAACAAACCCATGC
Source organism: Vachellia pachyceras (assembly GCA_025593235.1). NCBI lineage: Eukaryota > Viridiplantae > Streptophyta > Magnoliopsida > Fabales > Fabaceae > Vachellia > Vachellia pachyceras. Next base: position 79,594 of record JANTPZ010000145.1, on the reverse strand, counting down.
AACTGAAAATATTTGTTTGATACTGACTAACCATCTTAGATCATTTTTAAGAAAAGTATGATATGCTATTAGATGTCGTGCAGCAACTAGAATGTTATTGTATATTTGTGTTACTCCGTCTCTTTTCTTTTGGTATCCATAGTTCTTCCGGAGCTTCGCCATAAAAATATTGAACAGAATTTCATTCCAAATGATACCTGAGTTTTCCAAAACACCTTTAGGATAAGATCGATCAGTTGGTTGGGTTGAAGCTAGGTCCTGTTCTTGAAATGGAAAACTAAAGAGCTTAGTATTAAGACATTGTTGTGGAAGAACTCCCATTTTGAAGCTCAAACTTTTGGACATAGGTGATTCTTGTCGATGAAATCCAGATGAAGTTTTCCATGATGAGCATCCAAGAAAATCAGATGTAGAATGATCCGAGCATAGGCCAAAATCTTTCTTGCATGAACACTTCATTATACTCCACTATGGCTCAAACATTACCTGTTAAAAATACCAGTTCACTGAAGCTCAAACATAAAATGAGGTAGATAACATGGATTTGGCTACATCTTTCAAAATCATCACCAACCATGAGTCTGAATAATATAACTAGCAAATTGCCGTTGCAGTAACTATTGGCAGAACTAGTTGAATGAACTTAGAGTCTGAACTAATCTGAAAATGTCAAACCAGAAAGATAAGCATGAAAAAAAACTTGTACAGGCACAAACAAGTTCACACGTGCATGTGTCTGAAACTACGTTCATGATATCTATGGGAGAAAGAAACCAGTGTCTTCTTGTCACAAGGAAGTTGGGGCAGGATGAAGAACTCAGAACTGTATAGAGAAGATTCCATGAGGACCATGTCAAGACTTGAACTAGAATATGAAAATAATCACGGATTATCACTGATTGATATATAAACTCTTGAATCAGCATATCGTATGGTAATCATGACATCTGAATAGCCTTACCGAAAGAAAACCGAAGACAATATTTTAAGCAATTTCAATGTAATATTGGTCTGATAAACTAAGAAACAGTCGGCTTGATAAATCATGAGTTTTGTTGAGGTGTTCCTGGTAATCCTCCATCTAATTAACAACAACCCTGCAGCTGAAGAGAACGAGGGGGCAATGTTTCCCAGACATGAACTGTATCATCGGTGACCCAAAATTACTAAGGAATGCCAATATTAATATTGAGAACTAGGAAGTGAAGTGATCTCTTACCCGATATATATATATATACATACATAGTAACTCGAATTCACATGATGAGAAAAAGAAAGGACATAATAGGAATAGGATAAAGAGCATCATGTAAATGAATCGTATTCACATGATGAGAAAAGGAAAGGAGATATCAGGAATAGGATAAAGAACATCATGCATATGAATCATTCAAGGGAGAAGTCCTCAAATTGACACTACAATTAAGAAACATGAAAGCAAAATATTGAAGCAATGAGTTACAGAAAAGAATTCCCCACCTCCAATGCTTTAAAATCAGAATCCCAACCCCCAGAAAAGGAAAAGCTTTTTCAAATAAATGGAAGACACCCCCAATATTCAAACAAGAAGAAACAAAACAATTGCTTAGTATATAAATTTTTCGTTGGCTATGATCAGATAAACTTCAAACTATCCAACCCAGAAGAAGATACATCCTAAGCTTCATAAAACATAAAAACAGTGCATGTCATCTTCCTCCAGAGCATAAAACAAACTCACCATCTGGGTGTATCAAAACGACATAGCTTCTGCTCCTTAGGTTCTGCCTTGGTCTGTAGTGAGGGGACGTCTCCTACAACGATGGATTCATCAGCATTAATACAAGTGTGCAGCTCTCACAAGTCACAGCCCCACATCCACTTTCTCACCTTTCTCGTTATTTTTCATTTTTAATTTGCATTTTCTCGAGAGGGAAATATCAAATATCAGTTATAAAAAGTTTCTCTTTTGAAAAAAGAAGAGAAGAAATTCACTTTTTCTAGGGTGATATCTTTGTCGATTTTTTCTTTTTCCTGGTCCCTTGAAATTTTTACTTTGGCTTCTTAATAATAGAATCCGATTGATGCATTTTGCTACCAATCCTATGCCTTCTCTCAAAGACTTGAGTTTATCATATACCATGTGGGTCATTTCGAGTATCATAAATATTAAATTTATAAACTTATATAATTTTTCATTTAAATTGAAGAAATCATTGGTATATACTTTATACTATCAAATTAAATATTACCCCTTATCATTAATTAATATAAGAATTAGTTGACTTTTTTTTGAACATTAAGAAAGTAAATTAATTGATATGTTTATTATTTTTATTTGAACTAATTTGACTAACTTGATATGTAATCTAATTATATATATAAATGTTATAATTAAATAATTTATTTAACCTTTTTAATTTCAATAAAATAATCAGTTAACTTTTATATTATATTAAGAATTGGATGAATATATTACATTAAATAAATCCTCCATGGTTGATCTCAATGGTAGTAATAATGAATATACCGTTATGCTTAATTAGACATATTCTTAAATATTTAAATTGCACTTTTGTCTGCATTATTTGATCTTATCGTGAATAGTCAACATTTAATTAAAGCTAGAAAGTAAAGAGTTAAACTCTATCATTAACTGGCAATCTGGCATTATTACCTTAATTATCTCAATAATTTTTTTAATCAAGCATCTCCCCTTAAGTAAGAAACATTGAGTCTCTTTCTTCTATTGACCCATTGGTTAACTTTAACTTGTCTTGTTCCGTTAATATTGAAAACATAAATAGCCAAATTATATTAATTAAAAATGATTAAAGGCAATATGGAAGTAATAAATTTCTTTTCAAATATACTTGTATTTATAGAGAAGGTAAGTGAGAGAGAGAGAAACATCAATCTTATTTTAAAAATTGTATTCATATGATCTTATTTATATGAAAAAGATATAAAGTTTTATTTAATCCTTTTTATAAATCACTTGGTTAAATTTTTTAAGTAAATGTACAATTTTACCTTCATTTATTGTGCTTGTTTGGAAAAATTTATTTACTCCCCAAAAGCACGTTCAACAGTGTTTTTCCACAAAACGAGATAATATCCTCCATATATTTACATCGACTTGAGTAAAAGTACTTCTCTACCGCGTTCCCAAACGGGCACATTGAACGTACTTTTATGAAGTAAATAATCTTTTCCCAACAAGCACATTATGTGTTAACTTTACTCTCATGTTTATACCAGATATTAAATATGGATATAATTGAAATGTTAAATGTTAAGGTAAAAATATATGCTTAAAGTGAGTTATAAACAAATCAGGTAACATATATAAAATGGGAATTCGTGTAATTTATCTTTAATTTCTTTTACATGAGTGATCTATCTTTACTTAAGGGTTTGTTTGGAACCTCTATACAAAATCTAAATTTTGGTCAAAAATCTAGGTTTTACCTCAAAATCTATAAAAACTATTCTCAAATAGACTTCCAAACGAGTTTTAAAAAGCCTAAAAATGAGAACGACACGCATGGGAACTATCAAACCAAAGTTTAACATGTGTTTCAATGTAAGCTTCATCCACACACCTTTCATCCAAGACAATTGAAGCAAGGGAATCTGAAGATTAAGTGCATCTGGCAAAGTGTTTGCATATTATATTATTTATAGAAAGCCCCACGTAACCAAACACAATTGAAGTATTGCAATAATTAAGTCCTAATTTAGATCATATCAAACATAGTACAGCTTTGGCATCTTCATGAAGCAAAGAAATTAGAAGGCAAACTAGAGGGCCCCACTTGGAGTTTTGGAGCTAACAATGCTTATCACTGTCATGTCTTTTTTTCTTTTTCTTTTTTTTTGACCAACCTTATCACTGTCATGTCTTCTTCTTTTATATATATATATATATATAACAAGAGTTGGTGATGATTGTCAAGGATTGAAAGCATCAGGATGTTGCCAATATAATAAATAATAATACATCCATTAAAGTAATTTAATTTTTTTAAGATACTAAAAAACTAAATAATTTGGTTAATTATAACGTATATGTATGTGTATAATTAGATTATATGTAATTTATAAGTTAGGTAAATTAATTTAAAAAATGATAAAAATTTCAGTTAGTTAACTTCATTAATCTTTCCAAAAAAGTTAGTTAGCTCTTATATTAAGAACTAGAGTAGTACTAATAATTACCATTATTAATTGGTTAAGTTTATATGTAACTTTTTCAATTTATATTATATATAAATGTATTTTAATCTTTCACAGTAAGTTTTTTTTACTTTTAAATTCACAATGATATACTGTTAGTTGCTTGTTTTAATATAATAAAGTGTGAAGCTCATAGTCATTATCAATAAATCCTTCTAATTTTTTAATTTTCTAAAATAAATTTCTTAAATTTTGGATTATATGTATGTCATCACTCATCACCCGTATAAAAATTATCCAGAGTGAAATAACAAGTTAATTAAGAGTAATGAATTATCTATATGAAATTTACAAATTAAAAAATAATACTCAAATTTTGAAGAGTGAAAGAGCTAACTATGCATAACTTAATTTAAAATAATTATACTATAATGCCATTTAAAGGATAATTGTCTATTTCACTTTCAAATCAAACTTCATTGGATTTATTAACCTCGCATATCAATCATCCAATTTGTCAATGGTTGGTTTTAAAACGAAACACGCCTACCTACGGCTAACTATTTTTTTTTATATATATAAGAATGATCAATATGTGTCATTTTCTATTCTGCATTATTTACATCTTAGGTGTGAAATATAATAACATATATGTAGAGGAGAAATTAGGAGTGATAACCGATAACCCGTTTGGGAATGCGATGTAAAAGTGTTTTTACGTAAGCTGATGTAAATATACGAAAGAGATTATCTCGTTTTACGGAAAAACACTGTTGAACGGATTTTTTTGATTCCTCAGAAGTGTTGCTAAACAGGACCAATAACTTAAAAACACAAATCCGGCTCTTTTTGTTTATTAATTAGTTTTTAATTTATTGTGTAGAGACCACTTTGTTGTGTTCGATTTGGATTAATGTTCCAAGGAAACCAGAAGTGCTGCATCAGATATCAACCACTAATTTTTATTTTTCCCATAATCCACTGTACAGACAGTGGTGAGATTTCAAAGAAAATCCAAATCCTATTCTATTTTTGTCGTGTAATACAAGCCAGACCCAAATTATTTGTATATTCACTTCAAAGTTTCCCTTGGCATAATATTTTTTATAAAAAAAAATAGGGATTGAGTAAAGCAGAAGAGTAAACAAATCAAAGCTCAAATTTCTGAGAAGTATTTACATACAATGTTTAATAATATCTTAAATATGGTCATTTCTAATAGGAAATTACTCCTCTAGTTCTATTTATAAGGTATGAAAAATGAATTCTTTTAATTTCACATCATTTAACTTTTTTATATGAATGTATATAATTTAACTCTTATTTATTATCATTGGTATTATTCCTATGAGGTATAGAGGTAAAACTACAAAGTAGCTGAATTTTAAAGCAATCAATAAAGCTTAAAACTTTTCTTGAAACATATAAAACATATTAAAAGTAACTTATAAATTAGAGATAATGTGATGTTTATTTAAATTATCAGTGGAAGTTACTTTTCTAACATAATTTAGAATCTGAAAAGAAAACATAAGATGAGTTTTATTTCACTTTTATAACATCATCTCAATTCTAATCTATTATTGAAAAATGACTTTTACAGTTTAACCAAAAAAACATGCAAGTGCCATAAATTTTTCTCTACAAAGTTTATGTGGAAGCAGATCACATGAATTGCACTTCAAGCCGAAGGAAACGAGAGGGAAGAAAAATGACTACCAAGAATCTCTGGGTCTGGCTTTTACCTTTCTTCTCATCTCACTTGAAACGACTACCAAGAATCTGATCCTCTCTATTCATGCATGTGTTCTCTCCATATTATTTGATTTACTCTTTTTTTTTTGGTAAGATGATTCCACTTAAATCTCAACTAATTTTATATTCAGCATTAAAGTTTGACAAAAACAAAAACAAATGCCAGGAATTAAACTGTAGAAGAAATACAATTAAGCAAAAGCTGCATAAAAATTAAGGGTAAAAAAGAGTCAAACAAACTGCAGCTACAAGAAGACAGAAACTGAAACCTGTGTATTGATTGAATAATTAATTAATTAATTAATTAAAGGTCATAAAACTATATCCCTGAGCAAGTCCTTTTGCCTGGATGTACAAACACCTATGCAAATAAGACTCCCATAGACAGCAGACATCTTTTTTCCTTCAGAAATCAGAACACTTTCAAGCCATCCACAGAAATTGTTCTTCAGGAATGAAGTAGACTAGCAGAGAACTAAATCAACCAAGTCCCTAATAATCCCGTCCCCTATACTGTGTTTCCTGTAAGATAACAAATTGAAGAGTTTGTGAGTTGCCGAGGAGATAATGATAGCCAACATTGTTTGACTTAAGATGTGTAAACAAGTCTACAAGAAGAAAGCATTAAGCGTATATAAATAATTTCGATTTACAGTGAAGAAAAAGGTGCAAGCGATTTTTTAAATTGATACAAAAGAAAACAAAGGTAAAATTAATCTTATTCATATACAAAAGAATAAAAGATACCACCCTCAAAGAGGGAAAAAATTCAAATCAAACAAATGACGTGCAAAATGAGTGCTTACAGGTATGTATCCTGGTGGCATGTACATGACTTGCCTGGGATGACCAACAAGCTGCCCGTACTGTAATTAGATAAATAATGTTTATTATTTGCTCTAAGGCACCAATTTTCATTCAACAGTCACCAAGGAGATGATGCAACTAACATCTTACCTGTGGTCCATTTGGATGAAAATATGGTAATGGCACCTGTGCTACCTGTGGATTATACATGGCCTGTTGAGGCCCCGTAAATGTAGGTCCCATCTGCATGCATATATGAAAACTCATCATGGCTGTAAACATAAGTAAAGCAGAGAAGATAATGACAGTTTTTTGGTAAACTGAGTAAAATATATGGATTATACCAAAAGACCACAAGCGAACCAAGTTTTTTACTCTTGTAAAGCAAAGGTTAGACTGCAAAACTATGCCATGGAGTGTTGACAGCTACGCCAACCTCAGATGAATGGCAGGTAAAAATTATATCCTTTAATTAGGGTTAAAAGCAATGAAAAACCTTGACAGAACACATTTTCTCCTTCACTGGACATACAAGCATATCTAACCATGGAATACTTACCCCAACACCGACGGACATGGGTGGTATATGCGGCATACTAGTTACATTACTTGGGAAATAGAATGAAGCATCAGACACTGGGGAGGAGGGTCGAATAGGTGTTTGAGACGGAATAAAACTCCTTGCATTTGGGTTGAGCTTGAATTCCTGATATCAAGAGTAAAACAAGATTGGTTAAGCTCAGCTGCTTATGATTGTAACTTAAAAGGCCAGAAACAGCGCAATTGTGTGTTTGCACATGCCAATTTTGAACTTTTGTACCTTTGCATTGGGATTCAGAGTTGATCTCTCAGAAGATAATGAACCAACTGAAGAACTTGGTGAGAGGCGATGGCCAGAAGATGCCGTCAAACCTCCCACACGCTCTGAAGCAGATGAAGCAGAACTACCTGGTCTTCCATGGGGGTTATCAGACTTCGTATCCCCATTTGATTTGCCTGAAGCTGAACTCTCAACCATATCTCCTGGTGACCCAGCCTTTTCTTGAGTACTTAATAGAACATGAGACGGAGGCGCACAAGAGGAGGCATTTAATTCCCCTTTATCAAAGCCATCTTTCTTCAAGTTGACCAACGACTGTGAATCTGCAGTAAGAGTTTCGCAATCAGAGGAATACATGTGCAACCGAAGAATCAACCATCAACCACTATGACAAATTTTCAAGCATAGGAAACTTTTGCTATGCAGAAATACGTCAGTACTACTACAGATTAAATACGTCAGTATATGAAACTAATGCTTTTAATCAGATCAATTTCCAGGGATATTAAAAAGAAACTTCAAAAACCTTCAGATTTTGACGGTTGATCATCATCAGCCTGCTGGATCAATTAAACAAAAGAAAGGAAAATTGGGATTTAGTCATGTCCACAATAGCTATCTTGTGTTAAATATTTAGGCATGCATGAATCGGAAGTTAGTAACATGGGAACTTCGACTCACTACCTGGTTTTCTTCCTTGCTAACATCATCTGCTCCGTATTGATCACTTATTGAATCCTCAATCCTGCAAGTTTGATGGATTTGAAATTTAATTACAAAGTCAATACTTAAGTTTTATTTCGTAAAAGCCATCACATTATCATTGCAGAGCAAACAAGTAACCATATATAAAAGAAGAAAAATGTCCGCAAAAACCTTTCTCCATCCAAAGACGTGTAACTTTGGGCAGGGAGTTCAGATGCTAATTGTTTAGCAGGATCGTAAGAACTAGAGCAAATTACATCCACGCCAATATTTGACTGAGATGACCCGTGGAGATCCTACACACCCATATAAACAAGATATTATATCAAATTCAGAAAATAATAATTGGTAGTGGGTCCAGTGTCTGACACAACTTGAGTATAGGAGGCAGGCCAAAAAAAAAATCAAGGGGAAAAAATGAAAAACATAAAGTGGTCACATGGCTGCCCTACTTGATTCCCACTGAGCGCTGTTCATTGATAGTTTGTGAACAATGGGCGATGCTTATTTGTTTATATATATATATTATATACACACTATACACACACAAGCCTAAGAAGAGGTGCAGGTAGCAAAAAATTAAAAGGAAATTTTGATACCAATATTTTTTTTGACACTCAATTTAAAAATCTCAGCACAATGGCATTGTAAGATTCGTGTAACCAATCCCACTTAGTGGGACTAGACTTGTTATCAATATAAGAATTAAAATGCAATGGTTAGATATTAAAATTTAAAACTGTACTGATTTCAAAAGCACAGACCCTTAATACAATGACAGTACTAATAAGGATAAAAGCAGAAACACCAAATGTGCATCAAATAACAAAAAACAAGATTTACAGATAAATATCATTCATGAAAAGGAGGTATCATACTATTAATCGCATTCCAAGCAAAACAACAGCAAGCTCGAGTCCTCCAAATGGACACAATATAGACTTGTTAATATCTAACATACGAATTAAATATCTGATAGATGAAATACCATAATAGAGGAATCTGATGATAAGCAAGCTCCATCGTTGACTTCTCCACTGGCTAAATCACTGGATTTCTTGATGAAAGCAAACGTATCACCAATTGTTTCAGAATTCCGGGAATCTATTAGTAAATCCTCTCTTTCATCATGTCCACTGTCATCAACACCTTTACCTCTGTAGACTGATGAGAATCTGGTCTCCTCATCAATATCAAAGTCTTCATGTAGATTTATGCCTCTTTCCTGTGGAAAAATAGATAAATATACACATGTATGCATATATAAAGAATTCAAAATAATACATCAATAAGATGAAAGTGTGATAGGGACAAAGAAAAATATAAACAAGAAAAGCATTTAAGCCACACTAACCTCTGGTAAATGAAGATCTCGGGTTTCCTCAACCTCAATTTCTCTGGCTATTCTTAAAGCTTGTTTTTCCAACTCTCTCATATGAGGCCCTTTTTCAAGCTTTGTTGTATATAATTCCTCATTGAATGTGCTTGTTACACCAAACAATGCTTCGTTTGTTTCAAATTGATCCCATCCTCTTAAAAAACACCAAAAAAAATAATAGTAATGTCAAGCAAAAGCCATGACCTGCAGGAAAATTGCAATATGGAAGAAGGAACTGATGAAACAACAGGATATGAATAATTTGTTTAATAAGATGCTTTCTGCCTTCCCTCCCCCCCCCCCTAAAAAAAATTGTACGAAGGGAGGCACATCTTTCATTGCTTTTTCCCTCCAGCAATTCAGTTCCATCACAACTATAGCTATCCATACTAATATAAGAGGGCATTCTCAGTACACTTTTCCTTTCTTGCATATCCCACACGACATTTATAAGAAATTATAATTATAAAAAAGGAAAGGCTAGAAAGCAAGGGTATTGACATGGACACCAAAAATTACAGGGTCGTTGTTTGTGATGGAACCCACTACTCAATCTATTCAACGATAAAAACCCAAGCAGAGTGTAAACCTAAGCTATAATAGCAACAAGTTAAAAAAAAAAAGAATAAGGCAACTCACACATACACACACCCCCGATTCCCTAGCATTTGATAGGCTAGAGTCTCTCCCTCATAATACTCACTTTCTGCTTCCTTAAACCTTCCTAAACCTCCATTTACAAAATATACTCCCTACCATTGCCCACTTCTCCCCACCCCCCAAGAAACAGCCCATAGCCCATATATCTGTAGTACTCTTGGCCTCTCAGTTTCATATGAGCATTCCACATTTGTTGAACACTAACATGACTCCTCTATTTAAGCATCAATACTTCACAGAGAAGGAAGCCATCAGTCCACACGTCACAAATCATTCCAACACCACTTATGCCTGGACTAGGATTTTAACGCAGTCTCCAATTATGAAGTCCGACTACATAAATCACATGCAATAGTTTCTCAGCCAACTTTAAAGACTTCATGTATCAATAACCAAGTTTCAAAAGTAGACATAATTCTTTTGTTCATAAAAGTAAATTATAGATTGAGGAAAGACAGAGAAATGATGGGATATCAAACCTATTCCAAGGGCCATCGAATATATTTTCCAGTTCAGGGCATTGGGAATCATCTCCGTCAGGTACCCAGGGTAATAGTTCTCTCTCCATCTCAACATGACGACATTGAGATATTGCTGAATCAACCATAATCTCCTGATGCAGTCCATGGTGGGCATCACCACAAAGAGCATCCCAAGTAACAGCAACATCCTGCCATAGCCCCATAAATCTCAATAAGAAACAATTTGGCAATATTTTCATGGAAATTGCATCCATAACTAGATTCATTTTTTTTAACAATTAATTATCATACATTCATGCATAAAAGCCAATAGGACTGAAGACTTTAAAAAGAATACCAAAATTTTCCTAGTAAAGAGATCTTTTTTACGCCATTAAATGTTGACTACCTTTGCCATGATTTGTACAAGATCTTTGCCAGATATAATTAATGTCTTTGAAGGAGCTTGGCTCACAAATTCTCCACCAGACTTCTTCCCTCGAACAGAACTATCCTTTATCAAGCGAGCCATCTTCAAAATGATTCCTGCGGAAGAAAAATAATGACAGTGAAAGCAGTTATCAATGATAAACCAAACGGAAAAAGGCATGAATAGGCCTAATAACAATTCAGCCTATCAGCTATTCCACTTCAGTATCACCAAAATCAACAGAAAGAATCAGTGTAAAGTACCAAAATCTTTGTCAGCATTTGTTGCATGGAAAATTCCAGAGTATATAGATCCACTTTTCACATGGACTTCCACCGGTTGCCCAATTAGGCAAGTTGCTATATACAGTAATCGATCACATGAAGGACTCTCATAATTATCACCTTTAGCGCCAGTCACTGCAACAGTAAATACAAATATAAACAAAGTGAACTAATTGAAATAATAAATAATGAGGTAAGAAGTTCACCTGTACTTGCTAATCTGCTAGCATTTGATTTTCCAGACTGGACCTTATTCTCTGACCTAAATGCTCCTTCTCTTTCAGATTTTCTGCGGCCATATGCATTAAAAGATTTGGGCTGCCCGACTTGTTGCAAATTCATGTTTATTATCAGCCACTCAAACCTAGAATAGTTATAAAGTCAATCTACAATGGTACATTCTTGCAAAGATGGCAATACAGGATAGACATAATTTCCAATTAAGGTTAATCTCTCTAGAAGCGTTTAATTTTACATCAAAGGAATATAATAAAACCAAAGACACTAATTAAGCTAGCAAAGCAGCAAAACGTTAAGTGAAATAAGCAATGCCAATATGAAGGGAAGAAAAGAAAAAATTATAAATATTGAAAAGTAAAAACAATTCTAAATCTCACAAAAAAAAATTCTCCACTTAGTAACCCGATTTCCAGCTACCATTCACTCAAAGCCAAGCATAACAGTAAGTATGCTACAATGGGATCAAGAAATGTTGAGATTAAATAAGATTTAATATCCATATTATATCCTATCTCATGTTCTATATTTTTTTTTATATAATAAAACAAAAAGACAAAACAAATACAAAAAGAGGAAAACTAAGTGACACCCGCTACCTTCAGAAAAACAACCGTAGAGGGTCCATTAAGGATGTGGTGTCCAAGAGCACTACCAAGTGCATTCTTTGCCATACAATCAGCAGTTTCATTTGCATCTCTCTCGATAATTTCCAAACTGACATCCCAATCCCGCTGGAACATCATTTTTATCTCGCTAATCATGCTCAGTTCCTCATGAAGATCCGATACCTCCTTCTGGAGGAGGCCAATAGTTTCCACTGAGTCTGAAGTCAAAGTAAGCTTCTTTATTCCATAATCCCATGCTCTTTTAAGCCCCATTAAGCAGCCCCATAATTCCGCAATAAGCCAATCCCCATGATCCAGACGCATCATAAAGCCTTCAAAAATAACTCCCCCATTCATTAGGATGCCGCCACAAGCTGCGGTATCAGAAGTATAGGAGTAGACACCATCCACCATGACCCGTATACCGTCTGAAATATTCTCAGAAGGAGGCCGTCTGTCAACTTCACATTTACCGTTTAGATTCACTCCACTCATGTTCCATATCTTAGGAGTATAAATATGAGATATTACGATTATATTTGATTAGATTAGATTTTAAGTTTAGCCTATTAGCTTATAGTTTGCCTATATAAAGGCTTATTTGTACTCTAATTTATTCAGTTGAAAGTTATTGATCCTTTCATTTTTTACATGAACGAGACCATAAGGGAGAAAAAGAAGAAAATGAGATCATGAGTCAGACACAGCCTTTAATCTTCTCTTCTCCAGTTGTCTTATGTTGCACGAGGGACTTTGATCATTCCCAACCTCTTTTTTTATCCTCTTTGTCACAATTTGAGACCCATTCTCCTCTATTTATTTTCATGTTTGCCGAGTAACTAATCCCCAAACTCCTGGCACAGTACGACGTGCCACCACGCACGTGTTCTTTCCTTCCCAAATAGTCTCCCGTCATTTCTATCACTTGGTTCCGTCCAAATCCACATTATTTCTGTTTTCTTCTCCCTCAAATCAATTTACTCAGTCGACATCTCCACATCATTTTTGTCATCTAGTTCCTTCCAGATCCATGTTATTTTTGTTATCTTTTCCTTCACATTAAGCATTTGGTAAGATACTTAGCACTTGGTTCCTAAGGTTTGGTATCAAAGCCTGCAAGAGTTTGAATCCCACTTCCATCAAAATAGGTTCAGGGAAGAATCTCCATCAAGAAGGAGGAACTGATGCATCCCGGGTCTAAAAGGTGTGGATCCAATTCAACCAGGTGAACCACAAAGTCGTAGGAGACTAGTGGGTCCGTGTCCAACCTTGGTCAAAGGAATTGGGGAGCACCTCAGCTATCAACTTAAGCTTTAAGCTTAGCAATTCATTCCTAAAGTTTGGTATTAGAGCCTGCATGGTTTTAAATCCCATTTCTGTCAAGATATGTTTGAGGACAAATCTTCTTTTGAAAGGGACAGAATGATGTGTCCCACGTCTAAAGGATATGGATTGGGTTTAACCACATGGACCATAAAGTCGTAGGAGACTACCGGGCCGATGTCCAACCTAGGTTAAGGAATTGGGGTTTACCTCTACTATTAGCTTAAGCTTTTGACGTGATGGTTAACGCTTCATTCCTAATGTTTGGTATTAAAGCCTACATGGGTTTAAATCCCATTTACGTCAAAATAGGTTCAAGGACGTATCCCTTTAAGAGGAAGGGAATGATGCATCCCAAACCTAAAGGGTATGGATCGGGTTCAACCAGGTAGATCATAAAGTTGTAGGAAACTAGTGAGTCTGTGCCTAACCTGAGTTAAAGGAATTGGAGTGTGCCTTTACTATTAGCTTAAGTGTTTGGTGTGATGGTTAGCGCTTCGTTGCAAAGGTTTGGTATTTGAGCTTGCATGGGTTAGAATCCCATTTCCTTCAAAATAGTTTTGTGGACAAATCTCCTTTAAGAGGGAGAGAATGATGCATCCCAGGTCTAAATGGTGTGGATCAAGTTCAGCCAGATGAACCACAAGGTCGTAGGAGAATGGTAGGCCCATGTCTGACCTAGGTTAAAGTAATTGGGATGCGTCTCTACTATCAACATAAGCTTTTAATGTGATGGTTAATGCTTCATTCCTAAGGTTTGATATTAGATTTTGCATGGGTTCGAATCCCATTCCGTCAAAATAGGTTTGAGGACGAATCTCCTTTCAGAGGGAGAGAATGATGCATCCCATATCTAAAAGGTGGATCAGGTTCAACTAGGGGGGCCATAAAGTCGTAGGAGCCTAGTGGGCCCGTGTCCAACCAGGGTCAAAGGAATTGGGTTGTGTCTCTACTATTAGTTTAAACTTTTGGATTGATGGTTAGTGCTTTGTTTCTAAGGTTTGACATTAAAGCTAGCATGGGTTAGAATACCATTTTTGTCAAAATAGGTTTGAGGGTGAATGTTCTTTAAGAGGAAGGGATGCCTCCCATGTCGAAGGGCGTGAATCGGGTTCAACCTGGTGAACCACAAAGTTGTAGCAGAATAGTAGGCCTGTATCCGGCCTGGGGGTTAAAGAAATTGGGGTGTGTCTCTACTATCAGCTAAAGTTTTTGAAATGATGGTTAGCGCTTCGTTCTAAATTTTGGTAATAGAATCTACATGGGTTCAAATCCCATTCCATCAAAATAGGTTCGAGAACGAATCTCTTTTAAGAGCAAGGGAATGATGCGTCCCAGGTCTAAAGGATGTGAATCGTGTTCAACAAGGGGGTACATAGTGTCGTAGGAGATTAGTGGGCCCGTGTCCAACCTGGGTTAAAGAAAATGAAATGTGTCTCTGCTATCAGCTTAAGCTTTTGGAGTGATGGTTAACGCTTTATTTCTAAGGTTTGGCATTAAAGCTTGCATGGATTAGAATCTCATTTCCATCAAAATAGGTTCAAGAACAAATCTTTTTTAAGAGGAAGGGAATGATACGTCCCAGGTCTAAAAAGTATGGATCGGGTACAATCGAGTGAACCATTTAGTTGTAGAAGAATAGTAGACCCATGTCCGATTTAGATTAAAGAAATTGAAATGTGCCTCTGCTATCATTTTAAGTTTTTGAAGTTATTCTTAGCACTTCGTTCCTAAGGTTTGGTATTAGAATCTACATGGGTTAGAATCTCATTATGTAAAAATAGGTTTGAGGACAAATCTCCTTTAAGAGGAAGGGAATGATGTGTCCCAGGTCTAGAAGGTGTGCATCGAATTCAGCCAAGTGAACCATAGAGTCGTAGAAGACTAGTGGGCCCGTGTTCGACTTGGGTTAAAGAAATTGGATGCGCCTTAGCTATCAGCTTAAACTTTTGACATGATGGTGAGCACTTCTTTCCTAAGGTTTTGTATTAAAGCCTACATGGATTCAAATCCCATTTCCATCAAAATATGTTCGAGAACAAATCTCCTTTAAGAGACAGGGAATGATGCATCCAAATCTAAAGAGTGTAGATCGAATTCAAACAGATGCACCACAAAGTTGTAGGAGACTAATAAACCCGTGTCTGATCTGGGTTAAAAAAATTGAAGTACCTATCAGCTTAAACTTTGCATGAGACAAATTGAAGCTGCTTTCTATCGAGCTTGAAGTGTTGTTGAGATTAAATATGATTTAGTATTGATATTATATCATATCTTATATTCCATATATCTTAGGAGCATGAATATGAAATATTATGATTATATTTGATTGGATTATTTTATATATTTTGCCTAGTTTGTTCAGATAAAGCTTACTTGTACTATTATTTATTCAGTAACAAACTTTGAAAGTACTGGGGGAGAGCAAAAATAATTGAATAATAACAGACAGAAGTAAGATTTCAAGCAAGCAAGACAGCGAAATGATAAGCACGACAAGGAAACAAGTTCTGAACAATTTGGGTACCTCTTTGAGCTTGAACACAGTCCAATTGTTTGATTCCACTTCTGAGTTCAAGAGATGAGCTGAAACAAAACTCTTTGCTCTAGGGATTTGAATGATCAGGGGTGGCTGCAGGTAGAAGATATAGCGGACCAAGAAGACGAATCACAGCAACGGAGGAGTTCGAGAGAAGTGGGTTGCGCTCTGCTGTGATCGAGAGTTTACGAGACTTTGATTTGAAGGGAAAAGGCAAAGCGAAAGCGTTTTGAAGCAGGAGGCCCCGAAATGGAATTACGAGTTATATGGTGCGCTCGGGAATTTCATCTCTGGTGAATCAGCGCCCCTTTTTATTTTTTATTTTATTTTTCCATCATTTCGGTTTGCAGCAAGTTTAGACATATTTTATCCTAATTTATATAAAAAAAATGGTGTTTAATTTTCAGATATTTATCTTTCAAAAATTTATCATCAAATTCTAATTATCCAATTAGTGAATAAAAGATTTGGTTAAAGTATACTTTTAGTCCTTTATGTTCGCGTCAAGTTTCATTTTAATCCTTTAAGTTTAAAAAGTGCACTTTCAATCCCTCAAACTTAACGTCGTTAGTTTCTCTTAACAGAAAATGTTGATCAATCAAATTTAATCGATAAATGTGCAATAAAATGTTGACAAAGTATACTCATATTTTTATTATAATTTAATAATATAATAAATTTGATATTTTAAATTGTGTAAAATAAAAAAGTATCTAAAATAATAGCCTTAAGTTTGATGAGTCAGCAATTTCCGTTAGAAGAGACTAACCGCGTTAAGTTTGAGAGACTAAAAGTGCACTTTTTAAACTTAAAGGATTAAAGTTAAACCTAACACAAACATAAAGGACTAAAAGTATACTTTAGCCAAAAGATTTTAAAGATGCAAAATTATCATCAGATCCTAACAGTAGTTGGTCCGGTTGTTATTAACGGCAGGTGAGGTTGTTAATAACAATTGAGCCAGCTACTACAGGGTCCGATAGTAATTTTTCAAATCTTTATAATATTTTATTCATTAATTCCTATTTGAGACCTAGTGCGTACTTAGGAATTCATTGGGAGAGTGCTTTTACGCAACCCGAGAATCCAAAGCTTGAAACTCATAAATTAAAATAATAAAACGTTTAATCGATGCTAATATTGTTAGGTTAATTGGGGAAGTCAAATATAAAAATAGCATATGTGCATTAATTTCTTTAAAATAAAATTTTTATTAGCTTAATCTACGTAATCTATCTATCTTATATCTTATATTCTTTATCTAAATCTAAGCAACCGTTTTATTGAGCCACCTAACTGCCCAAGTCATCAATAAAAACAATTACGATTGGCTCAAAAGAAAAATGTATTTATTTTGAAATTTATTATTTATCATATTTCTTCAAAAAAAAATATTGTAAGTCCCCATAATTTAAATTTCAACACTCTCTTCCTCTTCTCAAATATCAAATCTCAAATTTGAAGTTTTATTGTTAGATATTTATTATATTTCTTATTTATTATTATATACTTTTGTTGGCAACAACAGTTTACTATTATACAATTTTTATTAGCAAGTATTTTCTACACATGGAAACAAGTTTCCATATCTACATAAAAGTAATTTTTCACATTTTTGTTGGCAATATAATGGATATAATAGGTCTACACTTATATAAAATTCTTTAAATAAACATTATGGTTATGTTTGGAATCACGTTTAGAAAAATTAAATATACGTTCAAAAGTGTTTTTCCACAAAATGAAATAATCTCCTTCACACATTTACTCGTAAATAGTAAAAGCAATCAACTAATTTTTATATTAATTATTAGAGAGATGGGGTGATAGTTTGTACATTGTGAACTTGAAATGCTGATGGCATCAAAAGCGACGGATCCCTTTCTCCATCTATATTCTGTATGATCCTGCAAAAATGTCAAATTAGTAAAAGTGATGTGGCTATGAATTAAGAAAAAAAAATATGAATATTCTTTTGTTAAAAAAAATATGACTTGTTCAATTAGGTTTAATTAATCAAAAAATGCCTTCATCAAATTATACAATGAACCGTGTATAAATGAAGAAAAGTAACTTTTAATAAAATTTACGTAATCTACTATAACATGAGATGCTAATCTCATTTTTTTTCCTGGGTTTTCATGTATTAATCAAGTTAAATAAATTACTTTAACTTAATTATATTTACCAAAATAATTTTCCTAACTAACTTATATATAATAATACCCATAAATAAGTATTTTTAAATAATTTATTTAATTTTCTTATTCTCATGGAAAAATTAACTACTTATTATATCTAAAAGGAAAAATGTCAATAAAAGAAGGTAGAATTACTCAAATTATAATTTGGATTATTAAATTTTACATATCATTAATCAGGTTGTCTATCATAATTAAAGATTTAGAAATTGGATCAGATTATCTCAATACCCATTACTTATTTAAAATTAAAACTGAAAGCAAAATCATACCCTTTAATTTGGTTTATATGTGTATCATGTTCATGTGTGTATTAGAATTGAAACTTTGAAACTCGCACTCACCGATAGATAGATATATATATATATATATATTTATATATAATAGGCAAACTTTGTCTCTTGACATTCTATCAAATAATAAATGAGATATTACAATTATATTGTATTAAATTATATTATATGTGATTAGATTCTATTAGCTTATGATTTTCTTATATAAAAATTTATTTATATTTTTATTTGTCAAGTTGGATGTTAAATTGAATATTATTTTTCTTCAATTCTTAACATGTTTTAGGGCCATGTTATACGATATTTTCCCAATAGTTTTTACTAAATACCTTCATATCCTCTGTTTCACTCAATTTAATCAAATTGTTTTGTTTTGCATTTTGGTTTAAGATCCTGATTCTTTTTTTTTTTTTTCATTTTCCTACATAAGAATGTGATTTTTATACTCACTTGTTAATACTTAATAATTACGTGTACTCATTGGTAGATAAACTTTTTTATTAAAAAAAATTTTACTTTCCCCTGACACTGTTGCTGTTGCTTGACTTCCTTACCCAAGAAAAAAAATAAGTTCTTTCGATGGTAGCAAAGGAATAGGGCATGAATAGTGAAAAGAGCTTTGTTCGGGTCTCTACCGAGATGAGAGCGTCATTTTTTAAAAACTAAAAATAATATTAGTTTTAATAATTAAAGGGTATTGAGGTAATTTGACTCAATTTTTAAATTTCTAATTACATCAGATAAAAACATGATGAATGATTTGTTAAGTTTAATAACTCAAAGTAAATTTTGAGTAATCGCCTATTATTGATATTTCCTTATTAGGAATCAGAGTTCGCTGCAGCAACCACAGATGGAGTCACCTAAAATTGTAGATATAAGAAATAAAGACAAGCGTAATGGGATTCACATCATAACATGCTAAAAAGGCTAAACAAAAGTCTAACTTACTTTATGAGAAATTAAATTAAACAATAATGTCAAAATCTTATTCTATTTGTTAATCCCTTTTAATTTTTTTGCTTTTCAATCATATGCAACTTTTCCATAGAATCAGCCGTCAACTTTCTTAGGATCCGTTTGGTAGCATGGAACTGGTGGTAAAGAATTGGAATTGGAACTGGAAATAGGTTGAAACATGTTTGGTAGGCTGGAACCCACTTTCACCTGGAATCCAATTCCATCAAAAGCCTTGGAACTCAGGTCCAACCCAAACCCCTGGGAATCCAAATCCACCTCCCTGGAACTGGATTTTTTTTACCTTTTTGCCCCAACTCCTCCACCCAACGCCTGTGACCGACGACACCAGTGACGAGACCCCCACCCCGGCGACGATCTCCGACCACGAACTGGCGACGAGCTGGCACGATCTCCTGCCACGAACTGCCGACGAGCGCTGAGGGTGACGAGCTGGCGCGATCTCTGGCCACAAACTCGGCAATGCATTCTTCGAACTCGGCAAAACTTTCTTCCCTTGCGTGGCTGCAATTTCCTGTGCGGACCCAGCTTCTTCGAACTCGGCAAAACTTCATGGTCTCCTCTCCCTCGCTCTCGAACCCTTCCTTTGGTAAAATATTTTCCATTTTTCATGGTTGTTTTGTTTGCTTGTTGGTTCAATAGAATGCAAGTCAGTGTTTTGTGATTAGTTGCTGCAGTTGAGCTTCGTCGATGGTTGTTGTGGAGGGCATATTAGCAGTTGAGCTTCGTCGATGGTTGCTGCAGTTGAGCTTTGTGATTAGTTGCTGCAGTTCAGTGGTTCAATGGTCGCCTGGTCGGAGATGCTGTTGTGGGGGAGGGGAAATTTTTTTTTGTTTTGGAGGGCATATTAGTATTTTCACAATATAAATATAAATATTAAATTAAAATAATATCCCATTACTTCGAGCATACTAAACAAATTTTTAATCTCACTTCCACTTCCAATTCCATCAAAACCAATTCCGCGTATCAAACGGGGCATTAATCTACAAAAGGAACATGCATTGTCTAAGAAATGCAGCAGTCAATGTGGTCTTTGAGAAGTGACATCCTGTGAGATTTGCTTTTGAAGCCAAAATTATGACCTTCATTGACACATCAATTCAATTTTTCATTAAATTAGATCCGTCACATTTTCAATATGTTTTATAAAAATTAAAAAAAAAACTTAAATCTCATTAACTTTATTTTAAAAGTAATAACTTTTTAATTTTTTTTCAACATTTAATATGCATATTTCATAGAAAATAACAATTTACATAACAATAAATTATGATTAAAATTGCATATTGATATAATTAATTTAATGAAGTGATTTATATTAATGACAAAAAAATACACTCTTTCTTTGCCACACAAATATAACCACGTGAGTACCATGTTAGAGGGGGAGCCATAATACAATTGTAAGGTTGAAGTCATGTATCCTCAATGTTACCTGTTCAAATAATGAAAATAGTCTCTCCTTTTACAGGGATAAAGCTGTGTACATCTATCCCTCGCAAAGAGCATCATCCATTGGGCCTCTGCAATGGCAGGATCAAACCTGGATCCTTCCCAAGTAAATCTTTCCTGGCTCTGCATTGATTTTGTTTGCCAACTGCAAAGACATGAACCTGTTAATCCACCTATACCCAACTCCATCCTGCAGCTTTTGTTAATCTCCTTTGTTTCATTAGGCTTCTGATATTAGATGCTTCAGTCCATAAACCATTCCTTGCATAAATTTGTGCGAGAATTATATAAGGTGCTGCATTACTTGGTTCCATCTTTATCAGTTGATCAGTAGCCTCCCTTCCAAGCTCTGCTTCGCCATGAATTTTGCAGGAACTCAGGATGGAACTCCAAATCACATGATTAGGTTCATAAGGCATTTCTTCCACTAAAGCCCTTGCCTTCCTTAGATTCCCATTTCTTGCGTAAAGATCTATCAAGCAAGCATAGTGATCTAGAATAGGGGAGATCCCATAATTTGTTCTCATTTGGTTGAAGTACTCAACCCCTTTGTCAAGCAATCCTGCATGGTTACAAGCTGTTAGCACAGCAGTAAAGCTAACATGATCAGGAATGAATCCTTTTTCAGCCAATAGACTATCAAAAAGCACTAAAGCCTCTGAACTTCTTCCACATTGAGCATAACCCATGATCATGGAAGTCCACAGAACAGTATTTTTTTCAGAAGTCTGATCCAACACACAACGAGCCTCATCAACGTCACCGCCCTTTGAATACATATCAATCAAAGCACTGGCCAGAAACACATTGCTTTCAGAACCCATTTTAATAATCAGTGAGTGCAATTGTGTTCCTTGAAGGAGTGCTGTAAGGCTGCCACAAGCATTCAAGATGCTACTTAAAGTATGATCAGAAGGAGTTAAATTCTTTTTCCTCATTTCTGCAAAAAGTTTAAGTGCATCCTCGTTATATTGGTTTTGAGAATAACCACTAATCATTGAAGCATACACAATGGTATCCCTCTCATATACTTCACTAAATAATAATACAGCATCATTAAGTTGTCTCCATTTTGCATAATAATCAATTAAAGAGCTTATCACATAATTGTTGGTATCAAATCCTTGTCTGATAACATAAGCATGGAGAGCTGGGCACTGTTGAGGGGCTTCCTTTTGCTCCACACATGCACTGATAACACTTGTATAGGTAAAAGAATTTGGCTTAACTTGGGTATTCAGCATCTCTTTAAATAACAACAAGGCATCTATACCTTTCTCGTTTAGTGAGAATCCAGCAATAAGAGAAGTCCAAGACACTTGATCATGTGATTTCATGCTCCTAAATACTTTTTTTGCATCCCCAATAGCATTGCATTTTGCATAGAAATCAACAAGTGCACTGCTAAGAAACAGATTATCTTCATATCCAGAACGAATCATATAAGCATGGATTTTTATTCCCAATTTCCAATTTTGGGTTTTTGCAGAAGAGCTAAGCGCATTACAAAGAACAACCTTCTTAGGTTTTGCTCCAAACTCATTTGTTTGGCTCGCCAACTCTAGTGTTTCATTAGGACTTGCACTTTTAACATGCTTACTTGTTTGGTCAAGGAATCTCTGCATCAACCCATCAGCAAAATAACTTTTCAAATATGAATGACATGTAATTTCATTAAATAAATTATATGAAGAGGTTATGTTAAATTTATTCTAGAATAAAAAAGTTGCTCATTTTTCCAATACTTCAAAACCAATTATAAAACGTTCGATTCGAGCTTGACATACATAATTAACACACACACATCATCCCTATATTATTAAAAAAAACATACTTCTAAAATTCTCATATTTGTGTCATATCTAGATATCTAAATAGGGCTTCCAGACAATTGGTAAATCAATTATCATTGTACCACAGAGCATCTTATTTCAAAACTTCGCAATAAAAATATCAACCCAGCACATTCTCAATACAATGTGGATACTTACCCAGGTAATCCTTTTCATGAAATTTGAGAGGTATGGGGGCCAAAGAATTGAAACGTGGCAAACAGCTTTCTATCTCGGTTGGTTTTTCAGTGATATATAGCCAGAAACCTCAAGAAGCATATGGGCAAGACTCTAGTAGAAATGGGCATAAACCATATTAATAATGTAACATTGTTGGAAATGAAAGAATGAAAAGCTATTGCATCAGTATACCTCTTAGGTTCAGGTCAAAAAAAAATGTATACCTCTTAGGACGGCGTGAAGACAATGAAAATGACTTTAAATCTTTTGATATTGAACACGGCACAAGCAGCAACAAGTCCAACAAATCATGGAGGCCAAAAAAGTGGTGCGTGACCACCATTTTAATCTCCTTGGGTCTGAACCACCATATTACATGACCGAACACTGTCGATGAATGGCAACGGGGGACAATCGCTCTATTCTATCCTTTCCTTTCCTTTTTAACTTCGTATGTAATCATCCGAAAACGTAAATACGATTTGTCCCTGAAAAACCTGATATCAGAGTAATCGGAACTGATGTGAGAAACTAGCATATGCAATTATGCATTCTATGGGGAGTCTGATGCGAGTAAGAATTAAGTAATTGAAAAGGAAAAGGAAAGAAAAATCGAAGATTAAGTAGACGCGTGTCCCACGCAGAGGAAGACAGGTTAACCCCTTTTTTTAAGGAAGGGGATTACAAGTAGATTAAAAAGATGACTGTCACCTGCCTGGAACAGAATTCAGGAGATCCTAACTGGATGAAAGAGGCGTCACATTTACTGCTGTATAGTGTTTTGAATAGATTATTATACAAGTATAGCTGTGATTTTTTTTTTTCAAAACAGTCAATTTTATTAATCACACAAAAAAAACGATTATATACACCAAAGTCGCAGTCAAATTAAACGTTTAACAAAACCTACCAGGATAACCTAACACACAAAAACTCACAAAAAAAATAAACTTATCAATATCCTAAGTAAACACACACTAATGCTAAGTATTCACCTAAAGGTATCCATTACACATTAGTAAGGATTAGACATGTATGTTTGAACCTATACCTGTTCTGCAGCTCTCATTTGTTTTATCCTTCTTCCTGTCCTCACGTATCAGCATCAACAGAGAGGTTGGTGGCTGCTCTAGCCATCTTTGCGGTACCAAGCCTCTTATTACCTCAGTTGCTAAGCCCACAGCAACATTATTCCCTGTCCTTTCTACCAGCGTCACACTCCAATTACTATATTCTTCCGCTTGTAACTGGTTCAGGCATCCCTTTATAACCTCTACATACTTCCCGTCACCTTGCACCTCTTCCTCTATCCCGCCTAGTCCTTTCTTCCACATTTCCACCAAATATTGGCATTCTGTCTCTAACACTATCTTACCACCCCACCAGATATCCCCACATTGCAACACTTCCTTTACTGCTAAGCACTCTGCCATATTGCATGAATCTCCCTGTATCATCTTCCCTATACCTCCAATTTATATGCGATTCCAGTCTCTCCCCACCGCACCCATAGCAGCTTCCATAGTCTCTTGGCAGAATGCTATACCCACATTAATCTTCACTGTGCCCCATTCAGGATTCTGCCATTTCCCCATCCTAGATTCCTTCACCACTCCATTTCCTCTATTTGTTTCGTTATCTTCATACCCCTCCACCCTTCCCTTTACCACCCCATCTGTTGTATCTGTACTTTTCCTTGTTGTATTGCCATTCCTTTCTTCATTCAGTTCCATATACCTTTGGTCCCTCCTCAGAACTACTACCAAAGAAGCAGGTGGGTTCAATAACCAGTCTTGCGATACCTTGCCTTTTAAGACACAGTCTGCTAGGTGATCAGCCGCTTCATTCCCCTCTGGTGCAACAAGGGATATTGTCCAGTTCTTCATGGTTCTCCAACAGCTGATACATTCTTCTAGCACATCAGTAGAACCCCATTCACAGCCTTTCATCTCTAGTTTTCTTATGTGTCTATATAGCTCCTGGCAATCTGTTTCAAGTATCACTTGCTTGCTGCCAAATTGGTCTCTACATTTCATAGCCTCCATTGCAGCTAGACATTCAGCCATAAAAGGGGAATTGGCTTTCACTACTCTCCCCACACATCCCAGAAAATTCCCATCATCATTTCTTCCCACCACCCCTATTGCCGCTTCCCTGGTATCTTTCTTGTATGATGCATCTATATTCACCTTTACTATCCCCTTGTCAGGAGCCACCCATTTTAGCCTCCTTTCCTGTCTTTTATTTTCCCTTCCAGCTTCCACTCTCTCTTTTGCCTCCACTTGCTCTCTTAGAAGTCTCATTGCCCCTGCAACACATTCCCAGGCATCAACTTCAACTTTCTCAAACACAGCTCTACTTCTCATCTTCCATATTCCCCAACATGAGCCTGCAAAAAAAGCCACAGTTGCTTCCTCTGGTTTGTCTTTACTATCCACCCATTCCTCCATCCATCTGTCTAATCTGTTCATCCAGTCCTCATCAATTTTTACTGTCAGTGGTGAGCCAAACCAACATTGCTTAGCCCAAGGACAGAAGAATAGCATGTGTTCCACTGTTTCTACTTGCCCTCCACATAAATCACACATCGGGCTTTTGGAACACTTACGTTTGTATAATGCTTCTTTAGTTGCCAATGCCCCTGACACTGCTCTCCACATGAACTGAACCACCTTTGGGGGCATCTTAATTTTCCATATTGCATTCCACATTTTCCTGGCAGGCATATAGGAGCATCCTGGCTTATTTATCCTTGTATCCTCCTCTTCCTTCAATGCCTCCTTATAACCTGACTTCACTGAGTACACTCCATCCTTGGAGAATCTCCAGATAAAGGAATCCTCCTTTTCTCCCCTGGGTAGCCTAATTCCTTTTATACTATTAATTTCTTCGTTTTGCAATGCCCCTGCGATGCTAACCAGGTTCCACTCTCCTTCTTCTATTAGGTCTGCCACCATCATCCCTTTGATATCTTCCCCAAAATCCCGCTCACCAATTCTCCATTCAGGCAATGATGGGATCCATCTGTCAGAAACTGCTTTAACTTTCCTCCCATCTCCTATCTTCCATACTAGTCCTTTTTCCAGCAACATTCTCCCTTCTAGTATACCTGTGATTTAGAAGGCAAAAAAAAAAACAAGAAGAAATGAAATTGTGATTGAAAATAAAAATATGAATGAGTTTTAAAATGCTGACGTTATTTTTATTTGAAAGGTGTAATTATATAACATTTAAAATACCATATTACCCTAGCCCTTGTAGGAAATTAACCAGTGATGCCCTTGGGTGCCTTCTTACCTGCCTTTGTTCTTCTGTCTCTATTTTTCAAAAATATATTTATTATGTGCTTATTTTGGTGAAAGCAAGCAGATGATTGCTTTAAATTGTCAAACAATGCACATGATCGTGAAATGGCATTTGTGAATGTCAAACAATGCACATGTATCCAATGTCATCTTGTAACTCCAAATTGTCGATGGTTGTCTTCTTAGATAGAAAATACACAACACCCATTTAGATTAATTTTTAATGTAGTAGCCAAAAACAAAAGCTTCTATGCATGTGGGTCATTTTTAAATTTCTGTTTTGTCATTTTTATTTGGGTTACTAAATATGTCTCCAAGTCATTTTGAACTTGAAACTAATTATTTTCGAGGCTTAGAGTATAAAAGTTTTTATCTCTCTCAACAAGTGTACTTTCTAAAATTTGAATCCGTAAACTCATAACCATCTCAATCAACATCTTGTTAGTTGTGTTTTGCTATCTTTATTTTTTTCCATTTTTTCTCATTTCCTTTTTTTTTGGAAAACACTTTTTTCTTTTTATTTATTCCACAAAATAAGCAATAATAGAAACAGAATTTCCAGAATCTGGATACTGCTGGCTTCACTTTTTGGAATCAAACTAATTTTGCACCCGTGATCACGTTACATGCATTCACAGAACTTGTAGTGTACAACATTCCCCTCTGTGCTTGGAATTTGGAAATAGCATTTTGTTGAAGAGGATCTCACAGAAGCTTTTAATACACAGCATTGTACATGATCGATTAAGAGTCCTTTTGAGCTTTTTGGAGAGGTAGAAAATGCATCATTGTTTCCATTCACAATTGCAACTTAATTCTTTCAGACCATTTAAAGATGTCCGAATATACCCGATCACCTCCCAGATCTTCTCCAGCGGCCCCAGCGGCGACCCTAATAACATCCTCAATCAATGCAGAATTTCCCATGATGTCAACATGAGAACCACTCTGCATGCCCCGGCTTCAAGCAGGTTGGCCGGAGGAGAATGATCATATTCCCTAATGAAAGTACGGATTCCATATGGATTGAATCTGGTTTTGCCACGCCAACCTTTAGCACACATGAAACCTGCACTGAGAGCAGGCACTGTCTCATCCCCATCAACTGTGTACACTCCATCCTTCAGACAGGTATCTTCATCTTCACCTTTTGCTGAAGTACCGATTTCAAAAGGAATGTAAGATAACTTCCAGACATAAGCTCTTTCAGTTGGTATGACAACTCCATATAAAGAAAAGATTTCCATTTCAGGAGCATTTGGTAATCTGCAATAATTAGTTTGAGCCATCAGAACAGGAAAAGGTATGAATGTAATGATTAATTAATACAAACAGTGCAACCAAATAAAGTCTATTGACTTGGGCAGTTAAAGGTTAACAGCAACCGATCAATTGAAATGCCTATGTTGACCCCCCAGATATAGGATGAGCAATTTTGTTGTGGAAAAAAATAGATGTAGAGACAGACAGGTTGCTCCAAGACTACTACCAATTAGGCGCTCAAGAGGCCAAGCACCAATAACTACCTCCAATATAAGTATATCTTTGAAGGAGGATGCTCAACTAATCCCCTATGTGTGAATTTACCTCCCCAGGGAAAATTGATCACTATGATTGTCCATTTGAGGCCGCATTTGGCCCTTGGACAGAGAAGTTCTAACCCAGGTCCATTCAACCAGTTAAGTTATCCCACATTAACTACATAGAGTTTTATCGTTACAGATCAGATGCAGAGGATTTTTTATAATTGTGGACAGAAAACAACTACGGTGAAGCAATTTCAAGCTTAACAAACAACTAGAGCGAATATCTAGACCTTGAGATTAAAAGTATAACACAATGGTTGTGAAAAAATTTCTTTCATGAATCTACATAGAAGCTGCTTTTGAGAGAATGCCAATCAGTATGCAAGGCAAAAGAAATCAGCAAGAACCATATTAATCACTGTTGAACAGATAGTTATACGTAGTAATAAGTCCACAATTAATCAATTATAGGTAATTTATGAGTGTATCATGAACATGCAATAGAAGGAGCTAAAAGAGCACTACTACCAGTGAACGAGATTCACTAGTCTGTAACAACAATAACTCCAATAATCAGGAAAATTAAGAATAAGGAAGCAAAATCTCTCACTTTGTTTTCCAAGGGGGTTGCCCAATATTTGTAGTGGTCGTATTTTGGATCATCCAAATTGTCGGAAATTCCATAAGAGAAATGAGCACTACCTCGAGCCATCATTTTTGGAGCAACAAAATTAAGCAGATCCACAATAGAGCCAGCAGTGTAAACTTTATACTCAGCAACAGCACTGACTCTGTCAGCTCCCGTATCATGGTATTCGGTCCATGCATCAAGACAGGTCGTATTTGCAATATTTGGGCCCTTAATGGCATCCTGAAAAATGATTTAAACTCAAGAGTCAACAATATTCAAGATAGATTGAACAGATTCAAGACAACTGGAACACAGAAGTAAACATGCAAGACTCTGCTTGAACTTAATTTCTATGGACAAGGTGAAGATCAGCTTTTGGTTCATTTGGAAGAGAAGACTATGAAGAATCGAAAGAGAAATTTGGGCTACTCTGACTGATTATTCTGAGGAAGAAGGACAAAAGGTAACTACCAATGCAGGGGCTTTATGGACAAGGTTTGAGAAAGAATAATAAAAGGACCATCAGTCCACCTTTTTAGGTGTAATCAAACAAAAGATTTAGTTATATCAAGAAAAGGACCAGTGCAAGGGCTTTATGAGCAAGGATAACTATACGGTGATACACTGATAGCTTCCCCACCCCATTGACTTCAGGCAATATATCAAGACAAAGAGCAGTTAAATCTTACTACAAGATGGGTACAATCTTCCCAAGCCAAAAAAAAATGGAAGATAAATACTAAAAGGGAGGCTGAAATGCTAAAATAAAGCTCGGAAAACTTTTTTGTGCTTAGACATTAAAAATTTATTCAGCAACATCTGGCACAAAGACAAAGATCTTTAGGTATTTACCACTAGGTACCCAATAAAAACAAGTGAAGGAACTTCACATAAAGAACAAGCCATATGATGCTAAATTCTAAGAAATATCCAAACGATATGGTTATAGAAAAACTTCATAGCAAACAGAAAGTATACTAAAGGTTATTTTTTCTATAATATAACACAGCCTCACCCGAAAGTCAGTCCTTTCTATCTCAAAAGAAGGTGCTTCTGCCACATCCTTGCAAAATGATGATCCGCCCATAGTTGACAGGTTTTGATTGAGAAATTGTTGAGTTATTAGTGTTTTCTCTTGTCGACTGAGTATCATTATGTTTTTGCTTTCTCTTGCTACGGAGATAGCCTTCCTCTGGTGACCAGTCAAGACCACCCCATATGGTGTCTCCACCTCTTGGTATCATTGACATTGTCGAATCCCAAGTACGGGTCATCTTCATTACATGTTGCACGGTTTAAAAGCGAAACAGATAATTATCTAAGAAACCTGGTGCAATTTCCCTGAATAGTTTATAGAAGAAAAATAGTCGACAGGCACAAAAATAGATAAAACTCGAATTAAACTCCCATGCAGTACGAGATAATAAGTATAACACTATTACTAATAGTTAAGTTGATATACCTTGCGACAGCAATATCCCTAGCTTCAGCCAAGAAAAGTCCAGCCACAGACTTTGGATCACCCAAAAATGGTCCACCAATGTTCATCACTGCCTTTATATGCCTAGCACCAATCTGGTTCACCTCCACCACCCATTAGAATCTTTGGTCCCACAATTTTACCTTCATTTTGATTTTGATCCCTTAAATTTTGGTTAGAGTATTAATCAAAGGTTAATTCTTCAAGATTTCCACAGGTTGCTTCTTCTCTTTGGTTCATAAACCCTTCTATGTTAAGTGGCCACTGCAAGTGTATTTCTCTTTGAACCGCTCCAAGAGCTTTTCATAACTAGTAGCTTAATGTCCTCATAGAACATATACTCAAAAAAAGCCATATTGCCAAAAAGAACTTTTTTGATCGTCTTTTAGGTAGCACATTTCCATATTTTTTTTAATTACAAAGGCAAGCATCAAGCTTGTAGATTACAAAATAGCCTACTAATGAGAATATCAGATAATACTATTAGTTTCTTGTAGCATGTTGCCACCTTTCGAAATGGTTACCATATTTTGTTCTAGACTAGAGATGAGACTATTATCATCCGCTTCAATATCCCTAGAAACTAACTTGATGGCAAAGGTATTGTCACTAGAGGATCATTTTATTAAAAAAAACAGAGAGAGAGGATCTTCAACACATGGAATCATCTTCTGATATGTTTGGCTTAACGAGGATAATTTGTTCATAAAATTTGGCGACAGAAATAGAGACCATTTTCATATTTCATAACTGTGAACATGAGTGAAGGTCATAAACTCTTTAGCAAAAAGATTGACTACATATTTGTTTCACGTAGAAGTGACATAGGTCAGCTTCAACTATACATTGATTAAACAAGCCTAAAGTATTCATATGAATAGGCCCTACTATATGTTTGTATCTAACATTTCATTTAAATTAGACCAAGATTGAACTTGACTAGGTAAAGACCCCTGATAAGCCCACTAACCTATTTTTAAATTCATTTAAATATATTATAGTAAATGTATAAATATACTATATGTATATAAACATGTAACTTTGACAAGAAAGTTACTTGCATGAGGGTCTTGCTTTCATTCTAGGAACAAATCTGAGGTGATGAAACAGAAGCTCCATAAAAACAAAGGTATCGGTGAAGAAGGGATTTCAAGTGATATTAATTGTCATGAAAAGAGCCTCCAATTCATTAAGACCATAACATCTCGAGGCCTCTTCTTATTCTTCGCCATTTCCATTATGGAAGAATTTCTGACATTCTGAGACATAATGGATACAACCCACATTCTTTGATATCAACCTCTTTGATGTTACCAACCTCGTACCGAAAACGAGGTTCTACACTGAATTCAAAGGAAAGCTTTATGTCAGTGGCCAACTCATCATTTCCTCTTTTTCTTCTTTCTTTCTTTTTTGGTGACTATCTTTTTCTTCTTTCTATCGCCTTCAATATATCTCACCAGAACCAAACTTATTATCCCATATGTACATAAGATATTAGAATTCATATTTGGAAGGATTTCAATTATAACGGAGCCTTTATCTGTTCGATGACTGAACCACTATGGTATTACACTTCCATGAAAGGAAATCAAACTACAAGCACATTTAGCCTCTCTTTCTTGTTGAAATCTGCAAGCAGCTCCATTGATTACGCAGTAAGCATCCTCTATGATACTATGAAGTGATTGTTCATTCAGTTTCAAGCAATTCATAAACGAGAAGTATTTTTAATTCCTGTTTAGTTGTATAAAAGTTGAAACCATCTCTCATGATATGCAGTTATAGGCATCTAAGGTTGCAATGGATTGTGAAAGTTTTGGTAAAGAACGAAGCTTCCTGCAATTCGGTAGGAAGAGACATTCCAATCTTAAAAAAGATGTTATGCGTTGATGAAGAACTGAAACCTCTTAAAAGTGTGTAAACCAATGAGAGGAAAGTGGAAGAAGAGAAAAAAGTGGGAAAACCAAAGCTGCAAGTGTACAAAGGAGCATTAGAAGCTGCACATAAGGGGAAGAAGAAGGAGCCCACTCGAGAATCCTCTGTGTAATATTTGATGGATTCTATCTTACTTCACACTCTCTGAGGGCTTTCAAGTTTCCAAATTGATTAACAATCAAAAGTGAAAGGGGGAGCCCGCACAGTTTAACTTCATGAATTTGACTTGGGAGTCTCTCAGCCACCAAAAAGAATGACATGCAAGTGAAAAAAAGATGGGTTACACAGACAAACTTGTGGCTAAGTAGCTAACCTTATCGCTTTTCGAACTTGTGGCCTGATGGTGAAAGGATTTGCTTCCCCCTCCCAAACCACGAGTTCGAATTGGGAGTCTCTCTCTCTCTAACCCAAACCTATCGTCTCCCTCTCAATCATATATTTTCCTGTTTCAGTAGTGAAAAGAAGATAAAGGGAAAAATCAGATTGAAAATTGTGCTAAGGAGATGCTTGTGGGCACGACCACTCCCATTGTTTCTCGCTCCGTTGTTCTTTCTGGTAGATTTTGGTTCCAATCAGGTCCGATAGACTTCAAATTAGTGGGCCTCAACAAACACTCTCAGTTTGTCAAGAACCCATCGTCCAATTTTGCGAGCATCAGATGGAACAGAAAGGCCAACACTAAACGATCTGCAATGGAAACTTTCACCGCACGCGCATTATCTCAACCATTAAAGAACGCTGATGAGCTCATTGATTCCGTAGAGACTTTTATCTTCGACTGTGACGGTACAGTTCTTTCACATGTCCAAATTTGAGTCAGATTAAATCACTCCATCCCTATGATCTTAGCAACTGTCCTCTTTAACTTAATTTGCAGGAGTTATATGGAAAGGAGATAGCTTAATAGAAGGAGTCCCAGCAACTCTCGACATGCTTCGGGCAAAGGTTTGTTACTTCCTATCATTCTGGCCAATTACTTGCGTTTGTAAATGTAAATTATAAGCATTTGATATTCTTTGATCCTTTGACTTTTTTCCCTGGGCCCGTCTTAGTCACTGTTGCATCAGTTTATGATGATAATCAAAATTTGAAATTTGGGAATTTACAGCTGTTGATAAACTTCTGTAGGGCAAAAGATTAGTTTTCGTTACCAACAACTCTACGAAATCAAGGAAACAATACGGAAAGAAGTTTGAGACTCTTGGCCTGAGTGTTAGTGAGGTCAGTCCACCGGTTTCGCTTCTCACTTTCTCGATTTGGCACAAAGATCGATAACTGTAACCTTTGATTCCTGAATCGTTTCAGGAGGAAATTTTTGCATCATCCTTTGCAGCTGCTGCATATTTGAAATCCATCAATTTCCCAAAAGATAAAAAGGTACTATCTATCGTTTTGGTTTGGGCGGCTTGTTCTGCAGTAGGCCCATTGTATTCATTCATGTTTAAACCTTGAATGCAACTTCTATTACTTTGATGTCTGTTTGCAGAGTATATACTGAGCAATATTACTGAACAGTATCACTTTTTGTGCCCGTTTACAAATCTCTAGCAATCCTAAGTATTCTTTGGCCCGATATATGTTGGTAAATGCAAAGGACTGATCATTGAGTTTTATTTAGGTTTATGTCATTGGAGAAGATGGCATCTTGAAGGAACTTGAGCTTGCTGGGTATCAATACCTTGGTGGGCCTGTACGTTTTCAGTTCTGTTACACAAAAGCTTTACTGGTTTTCTTTTTGTTCTTTCAAATTTGTGTGAATCACTTGGTTCTGGTATGCTTTACACGCAAAAGATTTACTTATTTTGTTACTGTTACTACTACTATTTAAAATCAAGTTAACTGATATGCACAACATATTATAGTTTCACTGTCTGATGCACGGGCAGAGGAGTTTCCGAGGGAGTTTGTGCAAGGTTTAAGAATTCGAGGTTACTTTACAATCTAACAAAATGCGAGTGCATTAAGAATTGAAGGCAAAATAAGCTAATGCAACATAGAGATGGAGTACATATTTTAACTACAAAAATATGCATTAATTTCATCTACATTTTATGGCTATTCTTGATGTCCCGAGTCACATTTCCCAACAGTTAAGGTCATCATGAGAAAATCTATAATTGTCCAGATTCGTGTATTCAAAATTTGACGACGGATCCACATTTCATTAGGATGTTGATAGTTATGTCATTTACGATACATGTATCAGACATGGAGTATATATGAGACTCTCATCCTTTAAATGTGTCGTTTATTTAGGAAGATGGAGCGAAGAAGATAGAATTGAAGCCAGGATTTTTGATGGAGCACGACAAGGATGTAAGATAATATGACCTTCCAAACTTTAATAGCCATCAAATGTTGTTATTGGTAATGCTGTACGCATTATCTTACCTCGTTTCTAAGTAGTGTGCCTTTTTTTGGGTCCTCATCTAAGAAATGTCTTCATTATCAGGTTGGAGCTGTCGTTGTTGGATTTGATCGCTACTTCAACTACTATAAAATCCAGTAAGATATCAAACTAACACAGGCACATATGTCATGACAAGTTCATTTTTACATTCAAGTTAGAGACATAACTACTACGTTTTGATTGAAGAAAAAAGTCATCATGGTTGGCATTAATATCCTATTATAATTCCATTTCCTTATAAAGGACTATAGGAGACAGGTTCCTTTTCCTTATGAAGGGGAGGCATTCTTGTGTTTGCACTTTAAACATGCAACAAGAACCTTTTTCTCTGCAAACAAATTGTAGTTTGTAACAATGTGATACAAAACATTTTTAACCGTGTTAGTTCCTTACGTTACTCATTGCAAGTAGTTAGGAGCCACAATCAATAATCACCTTACATAGTGTTTGGTTGGGGCTTTTTTTTGAGGGGAGGGGAGTGGGTAAGTGTGTTTGGTTGGAAAAATTGGAGAGTACCTATTAGGCTGAAAATTCAAAACTCTTATTAACACCTGCATCTGAAGCATATATTGGAGCAAAAGCAGGTGGCCAAAGCATTTAGAGTGGATGAACACAGGTTATATGGCTTCAGTTATGAGATTGTATTTAGAAAAGGAGGAGATAATCCTGTCGCAGATGCTCTTTCAAGGAAAGAGCTTTTGAAGATAATTTCAATGCTGGAAACTGTTTCAGACAACCACCTTTGTTCACATGGCGGTGAGGATTGCTGAAAAGAAATGGGAAAAAGTTGTCGGCAAAGATGAAGCTTTGTGAGGGTTTTTGTATCAGTTTTATTGTGACCCAGTAGGAGGACATTCAGGTTCCACTCTCACTTACAAGATGCTGGCAGCAATTTTTTATTGGAAATGAATGGCCATAGATGTTAAGAGGTATGTGCAAACCTGTGATATTTGTCAGCCATTTTTTGTTGGAAAGGAATGGCCACACATGTTATGAGGTACCTGTGAAGCTGTGGTATTTGCCTATGGTACAGAGTAGTTGCATGTGGAATGCTTCAATGACACCAGCGGTAACGATTGAAGTTAACAAAGGCAGCTTATTTTATTGCTCTGCATAATCCTTTTCCAGTTATTCATGTTGCACAAGCTTTTATGGATAATATCATCAAGCTCCTATGCTTTCCTCGGTCAAAAGTAATTATGTCTAATAGGGACCCTATCTTCTATGGCACCTTATGGAGGACACTTTTAAAGGCACAAACAGTTTTTGTATTCCTCAGCCTAGATTCTCAAATAGAGGCTTTGAGTGCTATATAAGATGTATGAGTGGAACGCAACCTAAGGAGTCGAGTAAACAGTTGCTATTTGTATAATTATGGTAAAACATCTCACTCCATTCTTCAATAGGGATAAGGATGCCTCAAGGCGGTTGCTGAGGTATCATTTGGAGAGGGCTCAAAACAAAATACAACAGGTGGGGAATTGAAAGAAGGGGATATGATTTATCTCAAGTTGCAACCATCCAGAAGAAGCAATATCAACTGTAAATCAATGCATAAGTTAGCAGCAAAATAGAGGACCCTATAAGGTTTTAAAGAAGGTGAAGCAAGTTTCTTATTAGTTGGAATTGACTGCCAAATCATGTTGCCACCCTACACTTCATGACTCATTGCTTAACGTCTAAAGTAGGGGAAGGACGCCACTAGGTCCTAATTCACCTCAACAGTGGGAGATTATGGCTACTACTTTTCTATAGAACCAGAAGCTATGTTAAGAAGGAAGGTTGGGATGAAGGAAATAAACCACTGATATAGATGCTTATTCACTGGAAGGACTCTAATCCAGATGATGTCCTTTGGAATCGCTGGAAGCTGCACGTCAGCAATTCCTTGATTTTGACTCTACTGCACCTCTCATCCTTGGCTACATGGATTTTTTTTTCTTTGGGGGTGTGGGAGGGGGAAGGCTGGTTATACAGGACATTTCCGATTAATTTTTCTCATATGAACTCTGGTTGTTAGTAGTAAGGACTAAGGAGCGTCAGTCAGTCAATGTTAGAGGTTTTTAGTCAAGTATTGTAGAATTGAGCCTTGTGCCGGTATTCAATAGTGTTAATAGTTATTGTTATTTTGTTCATAATAGAAGGTATTTTTGTCATGATCAAAGGTATGGAACGCTTTGCATACGTGAAAATCCAGGATGCCTTTTCATTGCAACAAATCGAGATGCTGTTACCCACCTCACAGATGCTCAGGAATGGGCAGGTTAAACTTTCTTTCCTCTTACTGTGTTTGCATATGATATTGCAAATCTTAACCACGCAACACTTTGGATTTTACTTTAAATGACCTCAAGCTGGATTAATGTTTACCAAGTAGCTAAATAACTGTTTCTGAGCTGGCCACTACACTACACAATAGATAAAGTTTCAAATAACTCAATTACATGGAATTTATGTTTCATCTTGAAACTCATCTTGTTCAGCAGTACTTCACGATTTAGTACAGTCATCATCAAAACTTTATTATGAATATGAAATTGCCTGATATTTTTCCGCAGAAGTTAATAATCTGTCTAATTCCCCAATAATTAGTAAGATGTCGAACTGATTTTAGGTGGGGGATCTATGGTTGGTGCTATTGGTGGATCTACTCAACGTGAGCCTCTAGTGGTTGGAAAGCCCTCGACTTTCATGATGGACTACTTAGCTAACAAGTAAGCTTTTATGCTTCACTGAATCAAAGAAATTGACATTTTGCTGAAGAAGTTTCCATTGAATCTGTTGTTATGTTTGCAAATGACAGATTTGGAATTGAGAAGTCACAGATTTGCATGGTTGGGGACAGACTAGACACAGATATTTTGTTTGGACAAAATGGTGGCTGCAAAACTCTTCTTGTGTTGTCAGGGGTCACCTCGTCGGCTATGCTTCAGAATCCCAACAACAAAATACAACCTGACTTCTATACCAACAAAATTTCAGATTTTCTTTCCTTGAAAGCTGCACCTGTATGATCGCTTTATTATGTTTATTAATTACTTGTTTCCATGTGCTGTTATTATTTTTAGAATAAGAACATGATACTTATTTTGTGAATTCAAAATCAATTGTCTTCCTTGAAGCAGGAATTTAATACTATTACATGGTTTACCAAAATACAAGTATCCTCTTATTGAATACTATTTTATTTAAAGCATTGTTAGACATTAAATGTGAAAATTTTTTTTAACGGAAATTCTAACTCTAGTTCACCGCATTGTAAAGCCTTTCCGACAAACTCAGAGGGATGGTGCGGACCTTTTGGGCACGGCCCATTGATATGATGATGTACTCTCTAATAATTGCCCCCACATCTCCAGCTAAGGAGCCCATGATTTGTCTCAAAACAAACACATTGACGATTTTTCAATCAAAAAAATGGCTGTTCGGCCGTTAATATAATGATTAGAATGGAAGAACGATAAATATTTGCATCATGCACTTCTACATTCTACTCCTAAAATATTATTACCTTTTTAATGATCCATAAACAAATTAAAATCATCCTTTAAAAAGGTAATTAATTAGGTAATAGTAAATGATTTGTCTCATGATTTTCTTCCTAGCTCATGCAGTTGTTGGAACTCTACACACAGCGTTGGGAAATCACATTCACGTAAGTCGAGATAAAACACATCTCACATACTTATCCGAAAATTAAATTATTTTAGAAAAGTAGCTCCAACTGCTAATCCAAACAGGCGTATTAATCATTTTATCTCACTTTCAATCATTGGTTAATGTAATTTCATTCCTTGTTGAATCATGAGCAGAAAGTATTAATGAAGCCCTACCATCATCATTCGTTTTCTCTTCACAACAATGTGCATTCACGTGCTAGGGATTAACATGCAAGTCACTATAATTTTATCTCATTTTTATTTTAGTCATTATAGTTTTTATTAAGCTTTTCTGATTTTCTCAATTATAAGTGATTTGTTTATCTGAAAAAGAAATTATATTAATTAATATAGCTAATAACGTGACTCTCACTCAAAATGCGTATGGCTCATAATTTCATATTTTGTGATAACTTAGAAGTCATCTGATCAAAATTCATACCAACCCAAGTAAAAATTAAAAATTAAGGTAAAATTATAAGTGCTAACAAATTATTTTCTGAAAAAAAAAGAAATTTCGAAACTTACACAGAGCAATCACACATATATTCCCCCCTTTTTGGTTTGAGGCATGTGGCTTATGGTCCCATGCCATCATCATCTTTCAATTTATACATCCTCACCGGTGATGGAATGAGATGGTGTAAACTATTTTTTTTTAAAAATGATAATACAATTTTGAATTGGGCTTATTCTTGTATATTTTAAGAAGATTTTGGGCTAAAATTTAGTATGTTCAATATAAGTGTAACTTATTCTTAATATGTTTTGAGAAGAATTTGAGCAAAAAATTAGTGAGTTCAAAATTAGCAAATGAGTGGATGCAAAATAAATCACAGTACTAATATACCTAATTTTCTGGAAGTTAAAGGGTGCGACTGAACCCATTGGGTTACATGTAGGTCCGCCTATGATCCTCACTCATGCCCTAATTAATTTATCATCATTGTTAATTAATAATCCCTCTTATACACAAACTTAATTTGTCATTTACATTGAGAAATTTACATTCAAATCCCAAATAGGAAAATTAACAAATAAAATGTCCTAAAAATTCATAAAATTACCGTAAGATCCCAGGAGTAACTACTGAGGTTATTAATTAAGGTTGATAAGATTGTTAATGACAACATCAGCAGCTACTCCTGGGACCTTATGGTAATTTTGTGAATCGTTGGGACCTTTTATTCATTAATTCTCTTATTTAGGACCTAATTACAAATTTTTCATTTACATTTACATTTATAGAAGTGCTTGCGTTGAACCCAGCACGCATGTTTGAGTTTTTCTCCCTCCAACAAGCCAGAATTTTGATGCCTAACTTTGTTTTATTAAAAAAAAAGATAAAGTAAAGGCGAAGACATGCAAACAACTTTCAATTTTTTTAAAAAAAGTTGACTATAAAAAAAAATTATAGTTGTTTGCAGCAATGATTGGTAAATAATATAATTTTTGTTATAATACATTTTTAAAATATATAGACAGATAATTTGCTTATTATTAATTAATTAATCAATTAATCGTTTTACTAATGGTAATAGAAATGGGTCTCTATTGCCAGATTTTGAAAATTTATTAACAAAAATGTTGGCATAGATTAAAGCTGAAGGGATCGATTGGATGCATCTAATTAACCCCTTAAAAATCTGAGCCAGGGTTGCATGCATTAATATGTATAGTACGTAGCTTCCATTATAAAAAAGTAATTAAAAATGGATTAACTAATTTAATCATTTTTGTG
Organism: Vachellia pachyceras; assembly: GCA_025593235.1. Classification (NCBI taxonomy): domain Eukaryota; kingdom Viridiplantae; phylum Streptophyta; class Magnoliopsida; order Fabales; family Fabaceae; genus Vachellia; species Vachellia pachyceras. The sequence goes on along the minus strand of JANTPZ010000145.1, from coordinate 39,800 downwards.
AACCAAAAAGAAAGCTAAAGGATGATTAAATGTAGAATCAAGTCCGACTTTATTGCTTTTAAAATGCCTTTTTTTTTGGAACAATACTCTAATATGCCTTTTAAATTAAGATATATCATCGTATGTAAACATGAGGGGAAGGAACATGCAGAAAATAATGTTTTTTATTTCACTAATTTTAAATCATTAACAAAATTGTTTAAATATTCTATATTCTCCTCTCTTTTTTTCAATTCTAACGTATAAGTGCTTGTTTGGGAACACCGTTTTCCAAACGGTACAAACATTCCAATATAAAACCATCTTAAAATCTGTAAAAACCATCTTGAAATTCATTAAAATCATCTAAAAATCCATAAAATCATCTAGAAATCCGTAAAATAACTCAGAATCTGTAAATTTCTTTCTTCCTAAAGGACTTCCCAAACACACCCTTAAGAGTGGTATTCCTTAGGATGTAAGAATTGTCACAAAATATTCCATCACTGAATCAAGCAACACATAGCTTGGTATGAAAACAAATTTTTTCTTGAAGAAACAATAAATAAAAATGCTTTTTCACCATGAAAAATAAATAAAAGATTGTTTTTTTCACTTTATTCCTCCCTTTTTTTTGCCAAAATATTCCTCCCTTAACTTCTTGACAATAACTTAAAGTGACTCAATTAAACCCTAATGGCCTAATCTAAAACACCCCCATGTTGTCCTATTGAAGTTGAAGGTACGTAGGCTCATATTTTAATGCATATTCATAGATGGCTTTATTTTCTTAAAGGGCAAAAAAAAACTTTGCCATTACATATTTGATCCCAATGGAAAGCACTATAATAACCTACGCATTGAGATAAGATTTAAATTTAACACATAAAATGTCTTTAGCAGTACGGGGTTCGTTTAGAAACGCAGTAAAGAAGTATTTTTACACAAGTTAATGTAAATATATAAATGAGATTATCTCATTTTACGAAAAACACCTTTTATCGTGCGTTTGATTCCTGCAAACGCTGAGTCAAACTGTTTTTTTTAATTCAACCCGACCCACAAAAGCTCACGAACACAGGTTCCGGATGTAAAAAAATAAATATTTAAATATATATTCAAAAACAACATATATCAGTGCGTATTATTTTTCTCCATTTTCATATAATTATTTTATGAACTCATGCAGCATTATATTGCATTGTTTCCAGGCTCTACAAAAAAAACTTGATTTGCTTCATGTATTTGATTTTTTGACTTCTTTGAATGCAGAATAATGCCTGAATTAAAAATTAAATTAAATTTTTAATTTTAGAGAACATTTGTATATATTTTGAAAATAAAAGGTAACTAAGCACACAAATTCAATTTGTGGGAATGATACAAAAAGCTGGATTGCTATACTTTAGAAAAAAGTAAATCTGTGTTTGTTTTAAATGAGATTAAGTGTGGGATTTTGGTTTCTTTTAAGGAAAAAGTATTAGGTGTTGGCTTTTTGGTTAGCAAAATTGGATCAGAACTTGGTTTGCAAAATGTGACAAAATCACAGAATTTGAGGCTTTATGGTGCAGTTCAGATCCAAGAGTTCAAAACTTTTCATCTTTTTGGATTTTCTCTTCATCTTCATCATTAAATTAATTAATATTCATTGTTATTATTGTTATTTTTAAGAAAAGAAAGATTAACTCTTAAGTAATCCAGTTTAAGCATAAGCTTTCTTGGTGCATGAATCATGTCTCCTTTTTTTTTTGTGGTGAAAAGTTTGCAGATAAAAAATTATTAGTTGAAGGATGTGAATTGGAGTAATAATGTTTTCTATGTATCAAATTCTGTAAATTGCCCATACTTTTTTTTAAAGAAAAACATATCATATTCTTTTGGCCAACAAGATTTTTTAAATATGAATTTTTCTTTTTTCCAATTATTAAATTATTTTGGTATTAACAAATCTCATTCTCTAAATCTCTCTTAAAATATTGAGGTCCCTTCTAATTTGACTCCATATAAAACATTGGAATGTAACTTTTTAGCGTAGTTGCAATTTTCGCCCTGAAAATTTTCTTTTAAATCAAGATTAATGGTCAATATCAAAATAAAATAATGTTACCCATATCCTTAAAAATATTAATGGTTAATATCAACTTTTCAACACGGTAGGGCGATGTCACTATATTTTGATACTAACAACATATATTGAACAAAAAAATTGAAGTAAAATTTCTCCTAAGTGAAAACTCAGTATACTTGCATTTTAACCCATAAAACTTTAATCACTTATCTAAAAATGATGAGGGCCCCTACCATTTTACATTAACTCTGTCTGATTTAGACCTTGTTTGGATGTGATTTTGTAAATAGTTTTTACAGATTCTGAGGTAAAACCTAGATTTTAAAAAGGTGATTTGTGTTTGGGAAGTTATTGTGAGAATAAATTTTACGGATTTTTAGACAATATTATAATAAATAATATAGTTATGAAAAGATATATTTAAATAATATATTAACAAATAATATAAAAAGAGATAGGAAGGGTGATGTGACAGAATAAAATAATAATTAGGGGGAGAAAGAGGAAGGGTGATATGACAGAATAACTTTTTCAAAACATAGGTTTTAAACCGATGTTTTGTAACCAAAATAGATTTTGGGTAAAAAAATTTGCTTGGACAAAACATCGGTTTTGAGGTAAAACCTAAGTTTAAGAATTGGTTTCCAAACAAGCCCTTAATTATTTTTTATTCTCTATACGAATTTAATTTTCACAATTTTATGCTTTTAATTTAAACTTTTTTTCCTTTTCTTTTAATTTTCAGTGATACACATGGTATAAACAGAGGCCTCCCCAATAAAGCAAAGATATAAATAAACAAAGGTTGCAACAACTCTTTTAATCTTTGGATATCAAATTAAAGGATATCCTTTTAAAAAGAGATGTCCATTGAACAAATTAATTTTTGAAAGACTTCAATTGAAACTCTTTACTTAGAAAGGAAAATTTTGCTTTATTTCACTTTTGCTTTGAATCATTCGTAATATATCCCATTAAATCATTTTACAAAGTTCATATCGCATGCTTTTATTTAACTCGTAATTAGAAGATTTAGATTGTTTGTTTTTACTCACACTTCCTCGTCAAAGTGTATGTTTGACTCAGGTCCCAAAAACGCATATTCAACAGTATTTTTTTTGTAAAACGAAATAATCTCATTCATATATTTGTCTTGACTTACGTAAAAGTACTTATCTACCGCGTTCCCAAACGGATCCAAAGTCACCTGAGCTAGCTCTATATGACTTAATTTATAGAATATTTTGGACTTGTTAGAAAATTTTGGAATATTTATAGATTTTTAGTCATGTAATTAGAATAATTTAGATAGAGAAATTTGATGAAATTTATGGGGGACTTTTTTTTTTTTTGAGAATTACTCATAGGTCCCAAGGAAGGGAATACGTTACAAAATAGTCCTAAGAGGTTGTAAATGGTGGTTGATTCACTTATAAATTGTACTTCTCGACTTGTCATTAACAACATCTTCAAATCATTTTATAACACATTTCCTTACTTGAAATTTCTGACTAATTATCACTTTTTCTTTTCTCATCAACATTCTGAGTTCTCACATTCCCTTTTGCCTTTATCCTTTTCCAACGTCCATCAACCTTCTTTACCATTTTGGAAAATTGTTTACAAATCCGGTTAGAAAGTTCATTACTCATTAGCAAGCTTGTAAGATCCCAACACATAAGGCTATGAGGAAAAGACTAAAGTAACCTCCCTGACTTGCTTCATTTCAAATGCAAGCTTGGGTCATTAACAGAAAAATCATTTGACTACTTAACTTGTTTGAAGGGGTTAGAAAAACTAAATAGATTATTTAATTAACTCTATTCAAATGAATTCTACGACTAATTTAAACAAACTCAATTGATAAAAATAGAATAAAGAATGATAAAAATAGAGTATTGAATGATAATAACGGAGATTGGCTTTGAAAACTTATTGGAATGAACTATACGACTTGTTTGAAAGCTCATTTGAATGAACTATGTGACTTATTCTAATGAATTATATTGACAAAAATATAATATGGAATGAAAAAAATAGAGTAGGCAACGACAATAAAGGAGATTGGTTTTGAAATATCATATTTACCTCAGGATGCAATGTGGTATTTTCTCTAACATTTTAAAATCATTGTTTGATCCAATGTTCTACTTTGGAATTATAGATATTAAAAATCCTAATTTATCAATTTACAATTTTAAAGGTATTTTCCCCAAATTTTCCCAAAAACATTTATCAATCATACTTTATACGTTTAATTTTTTTAAGTACAGATTATAGGATGTTGATTAATTTTTAAAATAAAACAAAATACTGAACGACAATTTGCATTTATAAGATCTCAACAAGTGCAAATATATTATTTGCACTTTCCAAATAATATATTTTAGACAACAAAGCGCAGTGTTTGTCATATTTTTTTCTATTGATTCTCTTGGGTCTTCTATATATATATTTGTCCGGTTGTCCCCCCTCAAATTAACCAAAAAGTTAAATATTTTTAAATATTTTAAATAATTAATAAGAAAATAAACTCAAAATGTATACAAACAAACGCAAAAATAATATTATCTCTAGAAACAACTTGTTTGATTCCACACGTGACCGACACACACTCCTTTTCTGTTCTTATTTTAAGGCTACTTATGTTGTACCTAATACTATGTCAAGTTAAATATATTTCAAATAATCGAATTACCCATTCAAAAAGTTGGTAAAACACAGTAAATATGTTAAAAATAGATAACTTATTTTCCTACAAAATTAAATTGTAACTTACTCTTATGATCTTATTCATAAGCAATATTCAATATGTTTCATAAAATCAAGAAAAACATTAAAAAAATTTTGAATAACACTGGCCAAACAATAGGCATGCGACTCTCTAACCTCTATCATTGTTCCCCACGTAAATTTGAGGAGGAGGTTGATGGAATATACAAAAGTTTCCAATGATATCATGGGTCAATTTGGCCAACTTGTCTGTATCATTGTTATCATCTCTAAGTACATGGGTAACTACAACATCCAATTTCTATTTAATAGGGATTTGGCTTCAGAAATGATATATATGAACGGATAATCCATCGAACTTCCGCGCAGCATCAAATTCATCGCCTCAATAGAGTCCGTCTTAACTTCGACTTTGCTCAATTTTCTACTCCAACACAGGTATAATCTATGCATTATACCTAACAGCTCAACAATGGCTATTGACATTGAGGTGAGATTGCAGCTATATCCACATATTTATTAAGTCTATCTTAAAATTATATAGCCTTCCAACTTTATCCATATTTATTACCCATTATACCCTATAGAATAGAATCAATGTAATAATAAATGAATGGTACGATTGTACATTCATATAAAATATTGATTCATTTTATTTTCTAAATTTATAGGATTTTCTAAACTCTCCATATTGATTGCATATAACTCTCCTCATCAATTAAATACATTAATGGGATTTTTCATCGTAACAAGAGTAGTTTTGAATACAAGTGATTAAACATGATATTAATCCGACATATATTGTTTTTACAAATAATCAATTCAATTAAGTTTTAATGGGCTTGTTTAGTGGAGTGCTTCCAAAAACCAAACATATGTTCAACAATATTTTTCCGTAAAACGGGATAATTTCCTTCACATATTTATCTTGATTTGGGTAAAAGCACTTTCCTACTGTGTTTCAAATGGGCACAATTTCTGCAATATAATGATATCAAACTTCTCAATTTAAAGCTAAAAGAATCTATAACAATTACATGTTGATGATGATGTATAAGGAAACAAAGAGAGGAGGATGAAAAATACAAAAAAGATTAAAAAGGAAGGAAAGCAGTACTGTACTATTGAGGAAAAGGAACACACGCTTGGCTTGAGCAAAGAAAGGTGAGTGAATGGAAGCAGTAAAGCAAAAAAGAAAAAAAGAACAAGACTTTCATAAATTCTCTGTTGTCATGTGAGCGACTTTTGTTTCAGTCCTTTTGCCGTGTGGCGGTGGCTGTAGCCCAATCATAGGGTGGCGCTGGTGGCTCTCCCACCCTACCACCACCTCCTACTGTTTTCTTGTAATCAATTCTTTTATCTTGACAGAACACTATTTCATTTCATATTACACGTGTTTTTAGAATCTCGTCAAGTACTTAAAAAGGGAAAATTTGTATGTTTGTAAACAAGAAATATAGTAAACAATGGGACCGTTTGGGAATACGGTAGAGAAGTATTTTTATATAAATTGAGATAAATATATGAAGAAAATTATTTTGTTTAACGGAAGAATACTGTTGAATACGCGTTTGGGTTTCTCAAAAGCTCAACCAAACAGGGTCAATAAGTCTCGCGGAAAGCAAACATGTAATAAAAAGTTCTTATGTATGATAACGAAATAACTGCTAATTAATTGTCGTGATTTCTTGGTGATTACGTAAACTCGCAGATTTTTCCTGTTTGATGCTAACACTATTTCTTATCTATTTTATGTTTAAAGTAATTTACTGGTATTTTTTGGCAAAAAAAAGTAATTTACTGGTATTTATTACTGATTATAGCTTTTAATGTAAAAGTTAATTAATTTTTATTGGAGAAATTAATAATGTTAAATACATACACGACTTAAAGGTATTTATTTATGTATATAATATTATATATCAATCTATAAGTAAGACAAATCAGTTTATAAAAAAATGATAAATATAAATACATTTAAGTGGTATATTTAATTTTTTTAATTTTACCACAAAAGTTAGCTACACCTTGTATTAAGGATATGTGTAGTATTATAATGTTCTAAAGGCATTAAACGAGTAGCAAATTTGGTAAAACATGCCATGTTTTACATAGTTACTGCATCTCTTAACATGGATGCAACAAAGGAAACATGTTACAAAGGAGAAAAAGTTTGAGTCTATATATACAAGGTCGTAGAAGATTGGATTAAACAATGGGTTTGTTTGACGGAGTGTTTGGAAAAGTCAAACGTACATTCAACCGTGTTTTTCGACAAAATAAGATAGCGTCCGTTTGAGAACGCGGTAGAGAAGTACGTTTACGCAAGTCGAGGTAAACATGTGAAGGAGATTATCTCATTTTGCGGAAACACACTGTTAAACATGCGTTTGGGGAGTAAATAAGCTTTTCCAAACAAGCACATAACATCCTTCACATATTTACCTTGACTTGCGTAAAAATACTTTTTTACTGCGTTCCCAAACGGACAAGTCTCCAATAATTTTTTTTCTAAAAATGTGTAGTACATACGACTCAAAAAATAATAAAATTAGGAGTCTTAATTACAAATAAGATATTTAAGTTTTATATATGACCTCCACTTGTAAGTGAGATTATATTAAAATGTTTGAATTGATATTTATAACCCATTGTTAAATAATTTTTAAACTATATATGTTATTTACTATCATTAAAATGATCCTTTTGATTCACGCTTGAAAAGTAAATTTATCCAAGTTGAGACATACCCACTCAGCCACTCTTATATATTTGTCTTATATGATGTAAGTCACGTTTAAAAATTAGCCCATTCACTCAATTCAAACAAAAATACACAGAAAAAATCAGTAAAAATTGAGAGAGAGAGAGAGAGGACCTATATGGATGAATTTGGATTCTTTACAGCTGTTTCAAATTATGGGTTTAGGAAAGCGGTAAAAAAGTACTTTTACCCAAGTTGAGGTAAATATGTGGAGAAAATTGTCTTGTTTTACAGAAAAATACTATTAAAAGTACTTTTAAATGAGAGTTAAGTGTTTTCAAGGAATATATTGAAGAGAAATATAAGAAGAATAACTGATAGAAAAACAAAAGATAATTATAAAAAGGATCTGGGCCTATTAATGAAGGTCTATCTATATATCAGACGCAAGGGGTAGGAAAACAATGACGCTAAGTTTTTTTTGGTAAATATTGAAATTCTCTATGTATTCTATTATTGTATTAACTATTATAATAGCAGTCACCTTGTAATGTAATGACATCGATTGTTTTGTAAAATATTTTTATAATTTATAGTGAGGTCTTTTTTTTTTTTTTGCCAAATATAGTGAGGTCATAAATTTGATTCCTATATGAATATAAATATAATGGATACGTAAATTATGTAAAAAAAACCAGTGAAGCCTAATTAAATATCTAGATTTAACATTAGAAGGAGCATTAATTTTACTATTACCTTTCAATTAAATGCATGCATGAACTTGGTTGATTCAAGATCCAAACCATTCAATTCATATGAATTGAATGCTTTTTATAAGAAAACCAGTAAATACAAAATGCACCTAACATTGATGGATTTGGATTCTGTGAGGACCAGTGCAGTGCATGACCTAATAAAGCAAAAAGACGAAAGAATATAAACTGATCAGACAAGGGAATGCAGAACCTCACTCAAAACTAGTCCTTTCTTTTCTTTTCTTTTTCCTTTTCATTTTCACAATCACACAAGCCCCATGACATGATCAAATTTGCATAGTAGGCTAGTAGCTCCATTCTTTTGAAGAGTCATGCTTCTAGGCCACACCAGCCAGCCTGCACTATAAATGGAAGCCATAGGCTCCGTGAAATGGTGGAGAACCAAAATCTCAATAAGGGTTCGCCATTTGAGACGAGTAAGTGAGAGAGAGAGAGAGACATTTACTGCTACAGCTACAAGAAAGAGAAAAAAAAATAATTGATTTTTACGGCGTTTTCGATCCGAAATCCCTCACAAATCTCGCCTTGAAACTTGCTACTACATCTTTTATTCCCCAAGTCTTAACGTTCATCTTCCGCCCTCCCCTCCTTTGTCCTCTTCCTCCCTCTGCTGCGTTGAAAAGTTTTGACATTGCTGCTTTACGCCTCAGTTTGTATAACTCCTTTGATTATTAGATTTTAATATTCCATAAATCATATCAGTTTTTCCCTCATCAGCATATCTCTCTCTCGTTTTTTTCTGGGTTCAACTTCAATGGCATAGTGCCTTGGTTCAGAGCAGCAATGGAGCTTTCTCGATTCGATCTAGTTGACCCAGATCTTCAATCTGTTTGATTCTGCTAAAGTATTTTCTTTTTTTGGGTTAAGAGATTGGCTTCGTGGCAACACAGTAATCATCATTTTAACATCTGAAGGGTGGCATCAAAATCTTTTTCTAGAAAGGAGATCAGAAATGTTGACCTGCATTGCGTGTTCCAAGCAGCTTAATGACAAGAGATCGCTTCCCCAACAAGATGAGCATGAAGAAGCTGTGGATACACCCAGCACCAAGCAGGCCATTAAGGCCCTCACCGCTCAGGTACTTCTAGATTTTTTCCCCCTGAAGCTCTTAATGGAACACGGGAAAAACACTATAATAGCTAATTCAGAGCTATTGGTTTCTGTTCCATTCTCTAGTTCTTGAAATTTCAATTTAGTGCTGAACCCGATTTATGTTTTTCTTGTGGCGATTTCATACAAATTTGGTCTTTAGATCAAGGACATGGCAGTGAAGGCTTCTGGGGCATACAAAAATTGCAAGCCTTGTTCAGGATCTTCAAATGGCAACAGGAACCAGAACTATGCTGATTCTGATGTGGCTTCAGAATCAGCGAGGTTTCACTGGGCGTACAAAAGGACTGGGAGCTCCAACTCAACCCCTAGACCTTGGGGAAAGGAGATGGAGGCGAGATTGAAAGGGCTCTCTAGTGGGGAAGGAACTCCGGCGTCGGTGAGTGGCCGGACTGAATCGGTGGTGTTCATGGAGGAGGATGAGCCCAAGGAATGGGTTGCTCAGGTAGAGCCTGGTGTGCTTATCACTTTTGTTTCATTGCCTCAAGGTGGAAATGATCTGAAACGAATACGCTTCAGGTACATTCTCTTGTTTGTTTGTTGTTGCCTTGTACTTCAAATTACACTTTATATCATAAACAGTGTATCCATATCAGTTCCCCATTGTCATTAACTTGTACTCAAGCATGTCAGAAAGATTTTGATGTCAGCTCTGATAGTAAAATTTTATTAGAATTGAAAGCATGATTCGATATCCCAACCCATTTGGAAATTCATGGCTGATATTAAAAAAACAGACCGGTTTATTTATTAACATAAAAAGTTTACCATTTCGAAGCAGAGCTTGTTACGGGCAGCCTTGAAGCTTAGACAAATTACGAAGTCAGTCACTGAGATTCCATTTGATGAGATGTTAGGTTACACATTTGATGCACTTATTAAAACTTTGACCAATATGTTGATAATTAATTTGAAGTACTAAATTGATGTAACCAGTGACATTTTCGAGGGACCGATATTACTACTCAGCATTTATATTTGCTCATGTTTCGATGTTCTGCGTGTTCAATATCTTTATCTGTATTGTTTTTATTGGCTTATCACATGCCTGAGATGCCTTAGAAGCGAACTAGCTTTTAATGAGTAGTGTAACTTTGTACTTTGTGGTCTACTTTAAACTTTCTCTTGATGATCTTGCGATTGAGGCAAGTTTGTTTGAGAGTAATGAACACATGCTTTTAAAGGCTGTTCAGATTCTGTACTAGCAGAAGCTTGTCTTGTTTTGCATAGTAACTTCCTGGCATTGGCTTTAGCTTTGTTCCAATTATCAGTAAGTCATTCTAGAATTATTGTAGTAGAAATGGAAAAAAGCAAAAAGCTTTATTGTTATCTTCTAGCCGTAGTGATTTGAAACCCACTCTTTTTCTGCCCACTAAAAGAGAAAGTAAAAAAAGAAACGCAAGAGGGACAAGAAGAAAAGTAAAGGAAGCTATGCAAAAGAAAAAAGAGAGAGAGGCCTGCTTGGTTTTGTACCACAGTAGTACTCATTGCGTGAAATAATTGAATGGAGATGATGAGAACTTAATCTCAGTTGATTTTTGGCTTGACAGTGATGGTTTTACTAATCATCATTTTATAAATTTGATTAGCCGGGAAATGTTTAATAAATGGCAAGCTCAAAGGTGGTGGGCTGAGAATTATGACAAGGTCATGGAGCTGTACAATGTTCAAAGGTTCAATGAACAAGTTGGTCCACTGCCAACCCCACCGAGATCCGAAGACGAGGTGAGCACTCAACATTCTGTATTTTGATGAATGAGTGAACAAAGACCTTAAGGCGTTTAGTTTCATGCAAAGCTTGAAGCAATTTCTAATGTTAGGAATTGGCTAGAATGATAATATATGCATACTGTAATTAAAGAACCTCCATTTTTTTCCTTCAGAGCTCGAAGATTGAATCTGCTAGGGACAGCCCTGTCACACCTCCTCTCAACAAAGAGCGTCCACCACATCATCTTCTTCACCGTCAAATGGGAATGGGGTACTCCTCTTCGGATTCGCTGGATCATCATCATCACACAATGCAACAACGCCCGTGCTATGATACGAGTGGCTTAGCTTCGACACCTCAACTTTCTGGCATCAGTGGTGTAAAGACTGAGGCATCATCCTTAGATGGTTCTGTGAGGACTAGTTCATCTAGAGAGGGAGATCAGTCAGGTGAGCTCTCACTCAGCAATGCCAGTGATATGGAGACTGAATGGGTTGAACAGGATGAACCAGGAGTATACATCACCATCAGAGCACTGCCTGGGGGAGCTAGAGAACTAAGGCGTGTCCGGTTCAGGTATGCAAATCCGTTACCTGGATGGTTAAACATTTTTCACCGTTTTGGCTGTTCTTTTCCGTGGCATTTAAACATAGGAAGCAATTGATGCAAATTATCTGACAGTTACAATAGGTACAAGATGGTTTTAAAAGTAATCAGCATCATGCATAATCACGATAATTTAAAATTAAGATAACTTTGTACATTATTATTTTGATGCAGCCGAGAAAGGTTCGGGGAAATGCACGCAAGGTTGTGGTGGGAGGAGAACCGAGCGAGGATACAGGAACAATATTTGTGATCATACAAAGTTTTTCAGAAGGCTAGCTAACAGGATGAGGAAGTACAGCAAGAAAGCAAAATATATAGATGTTGGGGATGGATAGAGGCGTTTTGTGTTTTCTTAGGTCCTGTTACTTCTTCTTCTTCATCTTCATCTTCTTCTTCTTCATTCTTGAGTTGATAAAAACATGGGCAAGTGACATAGTCTGTAACTCTCAGGTAACTCTGGAATCTGTACTTCACTGTGGCTATGAAAAGATGATGCTCATAGTAGGAAAAATAACTTGCAGCAAAGTGAAATTTAGTCTATAGTGGAACTTGTGTGGGAATGGTTCAATGCTTTTCTTCTTCGTATGTCAACTTAATCCTTGTTATGGTATATTTATTTTCCTTTGATCTTCTGGAGATGCACTTGATGCGGTAAAATATGCCAATAGTGAAGACATGTTATGAGAAGGAAAGGAAAAAATCAGCCAAAATCATTCTATAAATTTTTATACTTAGAAAGTAAAGTACTAGGTAGGATTTTATATGCAAATGTTACTCAAATTTTCCACGGAACTTTTTTTTTTTTTAAAAAAGGCGTGATTTAGAGCCCATTTCGGGTTACATTTCAAAATTTAGGTTTGACCCTAATATTCAGGTTTTGTCCAAATACTTACATTTTTTTTTTCAAAACATAGGTTTTAAAAAGATTATTTTCTTTTTAAATTACACATTCTCTCATCATAAATTTTCTCTTTCCTCATTTTTTCTTTCTTTCTCTTTCATGCTTACTTTTTGTCTTGAATTCTGTAACAGCTAATAACTTTCTAAACACAATCACCTTTCAAAACCTATTTTTTGACTCGGAATCTGTAAAAGCTATTCTCCCAAAATTTATTATCCCAAACCTAAATTTTACCTCGACTTACATAAAAATTATTCTCAAATGGACTTTTTAAATGAGCTTTTAGTAATTTATTCATGAGGTGAAGCAAAAAGGATAACTTAGAACTCAAGCGCGTGTTTGTATAATAGATACATGGGAAAATGCTAACATGTGATTTCTCCAGAGAAGCTTCTCAATGCAAACACAAACATGTATGAACTGGTTTAAATGTGAAGCACTTCAACTCATCAGCTAATTACATGATTACATCCAATCTGTTGTTATAATTAAACATTATAGTTGTAAACAACAATATCTTGATTGCACCTAGAACCTATAACTTAGTCAATGGTTTCAATGTCATGTTAGTGTTGAGAGTCTCCCACATGGTTACAGGTTCAAATCCAACATTTAAAGAGACGGGGAAGAGTAGAAAGCATAGTTTAAGCTATGAAACATTTAACTTAATTAACAATTATTAAATACTTAATTATGGTTATAAAATAGTTTATCCATCACTTTCAAAAACTTTTTATCTCATCCTTTATATTAACACGTTGGGATCCAAGGCATATAAAACCACCCACAAGTTCATTATAATAAATTCACACATAAGGTTAAGGGCACAATCAATATACGGGTTAAAACTCCGCCCACTAGTCTCCATTCTTTAACATTGTCTCAAACATAGAGTTTAGATATAAGCAGTTGTCATCTCAAAAATTAGAATTAGAGTATACCAAAATATAATGACTCTATGACGGTAATATATAAACAATACAATTCCCAAAAAATTTCCAAAGGCATACAATGCTACAATCACTTATGTCTCTACCTGTTATCCTTGACTCTTATTTTGATGAGAGGTCTCGCTTGAAAAAATGTTAACACCATAGGATGAGACATTAAGTTTAGTGAGACATTAAGCCTCTATAACCAAAATCAATTTATAATATATGAAAGAAAGGATTGTAAGTTAGAGAAGCATGTTTATCAATAGTCGCATTAATAAATTTCCATAATAAAATAATACTTAATACTTTCCATAATCGGAACCATCCCCACTCATCTATCCTATCCCAAAACACTCAATACAAATCAAGATCACGTGTGTTAGAGTCGATGGGCACACAACTCAACTATATCTTTTTCACACAACCCAATATATCCCATAACACATTACAATGTAATTATTATATTATATTTTTCTTTTATCAACATCCCATGATAATACCAATCCACAAAACTCATAATAAGCTCAATAGCAATAATTTTATCCATAATCACAACTCATATGTATATGTTGGAAAATACACTGCTCATTGAAATATTTAATATTCGAATATATATGATTATTAAAAAACACATATAAATATTATAAAAGAAAGTAAGGTTTCAAAAACACCTTACAATCTATAAAGTGCACATAAAATAAATTAACACCAATTACCTCAACTTCAAGTTTAACCTTGAAAACTTTAAAAGTCAATAGTAGAATTCACAATTTTTAATTCCATACACCAATCTAAATTATCCCAAGAGGGTTTAGTGGCCGAAAGACAACAAAAATTCTACTTACACTCCTCCACTCCTCCGAAGACGGATAAAAATGGAGAGGAAGGAGATGGGCTGGGCATGTGTAGCCCGCCATTTGGTGGGTTGCTAAAACCTTAGCCCGACTTTCTCACCAACCCATCATTTTATTTTATTTTTTCATTTTTAATATATATTTCTAAAAAATTAGTAAACATGATAAATATTTACAAAAAAATAATTAATATAAAGTTAACTGACTTCGAGAAACATATTTAAAATAAATTTTCATATATTATTTAGCGATTATAATATCTTCAATAAATTGTGTATGTTAATCTTAAACATTTTAAAAAAAAATTTGATACATAAATGACAATAAAGTTAAAAGATTGAAACAAGTATACGATTATGTAATGTGTAACTTGGAGATTTAACATTTTAAAAAATATAGTTTAAAAATTATATTTTTAGAAAAATAAATATAAGCATAACTTGCAGGTTAAGATGGATGTGGGCCTTCACAATTGCAGCTCACAGTTGAGCCCGTTTCACCGGGTATCGCCGGTTGCATACCAAAAATTCCATATTTTCTCTCTCCTACGGGATTTGCTGAGTAAGATTCACGTGTACTTTTGTTAGCATTATTGGGTTATTCGTAGCAAATCATTCACTTTTTGCTGCCTATTCAGTTCATGAGCCCAAGAATGGAAAAGGCCATGGCATTTTTGTAGTTTTAGTCGAACCCCAAGGGCATATTAACTCATTGAACAAGAGACTTTCCTTCAATGGTCTGGGAGTGGTAAAACGATTTCAAAACCCTCGTTCCTCTCCGCTCCCAAACCCCTTCTCTTCCATTCTTAAGCCGCTTTCCAGCCTCTGACCTTCGAATGCGAGCCCTACCCGTTTCTTCTCTCTTATCTAATTTATCTTCTTCGGCTTCAAGGTTTGGTTTTTTAGCTAGAAACCAAGCTTTAGATTCTAGGTTTTCGCATTATTGCCTGCTATGGTGTCTGGCTCGAGAATGGATGGTAGCACACAGGCACTTCCTGCCAGATTGCGCAAAACCATCCAATCCATTAAAGAAATTGTGGGTAACCATTCTGATGCTGATATTTATGTCGCCCTTAAGGAAACCAACATGGATCCTAATGAAACCACCCAGAAACTGCTCAACCAAGGTGGGCGCGATGATTTTGGTTGAGTTTTCAAGTGGTTTTCCTTTCATTAATATTTTAGGTCAATGCGTGTTTTTGGTTTCCCTTAGTTTTCTGGACTGACTGGGGTTTTTTTGGATTGCCAAAGTAGTACTTTAGTGGATACTGAGTGTCTGAGGTTACCGTGTTTAAAGAAAAAAATCATATATTAGCCACATTTTTCAATTGAATTTACTGACGCACCAATTATCATCTTACAATTATGTAATGTTTTGGAGTTTTATCCTTCAGCTTCTAGCATTCTTTTCTTGTGGCGAAGTTTTCTTTTATAGAAGTAATGTTCTTTGATTGTCATTCTCTATAGATATTTGAATGTTTGTATTTATGTAAGTTAGCCTGGGCGCTGGAATTGTCTATGCATTATCCTCTTATGAGGGAATGTTGATCGTGTGCTCACGATTCTTCCCTTCTAAAGATTGCACTTGTTATGTCATATGTGCCTCCCACTATTTATTCAAGTTGTATTTTGATTATGACTTGGAGTAATAGTTGATTGAAAGAAATTAAAAATTGATAGTTTTTATTCTAAAATACAATGTGACTTGTTGTTCAGATACGTTCCATGAAGTGAAGAGAAGAAGAGACAGAAAGAAAGAGGTATAACCTCCTTTTAATTTTTTTTGGCCTCATATTATATGTTTGGGTGCACAGTAGAGGGTATGGTTCTTGATGAATACTTTATTGAAAAGAATTTATTGCAGCATCAAAGTGTTGGATACGAGGGTACATCTGAGCCACAAAGACGTACTGACAATGTTGGTTGAGGAATGAAGTCTCACGCTCCTTCTGAACGTGCTCCTCATAGAATAAATTATTCTCGAAATACTTTACCTGGTAATCTTTATATTTCACTTTGTGGTGGGTAATCACTGTTACATCCGAATTCATAGAACATCCATCGAAATGTGAACGTCTCTGAAGTTTTGTAGTCTAAAATATAATTAATTTGTTAAATATTTTATTTGTCTATCACTGGATTTCACTGCATATTTTGTTTTTATAATCTTCTGTAGCAAGCTTTCATCTGTATAACTTAAATAGCTAATGGATTATTGTTTGTTATTTCTGTGTGGTCATTAGCATCAATGTTCTAGCTGATGATTGAATGCCTACTAACTGTTCAGGCATCAGCAGAGAGTTTCGTGTTGTCAGAGACAACAGAGCAAATCATATATATAAAGAAGTGAAGCCTCCTTCAGTTCAGCGTTCAACATCCACCAATGAGCAATTAACTTCATCTGAAAGAGGGTACATTTTAATATTCAAATGATCTAGATTATGTTGTTTAACTGTCTTGACTGCCCATGTTATTTTATCAGTAATACATAAATGAATCCCTTGCCTTGGGGCATGACAATTACATTTGGTATAGGTCTTGTTGTCTAGATCTATGTATCTTCCTGTGGTGTTACCTCAGTTGTGAGGAAAAATTTGACCAAAGAGTCTTTTGAAGAAAGACTACAATGTATTTCATGGGCTGTATTTCATTGTGAAAAACTGTTTTGAACTACTTTTAATTAACTATTAGATCACTAGATGCCTAGATCCCGATATTCTTTTATCCCTTTTTGATGTCTTTTAATCCACTTCACCACAGGATTTCACTTTACAAGGAAGTTATTTGTGCCTTAATTCTGTATTATATTTGTGACAGCTCAACAGCAGATTACAGCAATCAAAAGTCATCGGTTGCTAGAAAATCATCTCAGGTTCCTAATGGTCCTTCTGAATCACATACTAGATACTCAGATGATGTTGTTTCTAATGCCATTGATAGAAAAGGTTTGTCCGAGGATAAGCAAGGTGTGACTCCAAATGCAGCACTGCAGCTGCAACCAGTTAAGCCCAGCAATGTCCATCAAAATTCTGTGACAATGGCATCAGCTAGTTCTGCTGTTGGAGTATATTCTTCTTCTACAGATCCAGTTCATGTGCCTTCTCCTGATTCCAGATCATCAGGTGCTGTTGGAGCTATTGGGCGTGAAGTAGGGGTTGTTGGTGTACGGCGACATTTTTCGGACAACTCATTGAAACAATTATCTGTTCCTAGTAGTTCTTATGCTAATTCACTTATGGGAAAAGATGGTACCTCTACAAATTCATTTCAATCATTTAATACTATCTCAAAGACTGAACAATTTAGTGAAACTAATGTAATTGAACCTTCATTCCCCGGCATGCCAGTTAGCAGATCATTCTTGAACAATCAGTATAACTATAGACAACATCAACAGTCTGTGGGACATCAGAGAGGTATATTTCTCTTTGGAGCAACCATATTATGGTACACTTTCTTTAATGATTTTGATTTTTTTATTGCAATAACATTTCTTTTCGAGAGTTAGCTTCTGTAGAATGCTACTGAATTGTAAACTTCTGTTTTGGAAGGGTACCGGTGGTTTTATGATTTGATTGTACTCATCAATAATCAATCATCGTGGATTATTAATAAAGGCTTGGAGTTTAATGATTTTCATCTTTTAGCAATTTTAACTCTGGATTCTTGTGATTAACTTAGAATAGGGCTTTTATCAGCCTTGGTAGATTACCATTTTATTATGAATACGATATATTCGGTGAGAATTATTATTTTCATTGTTTCAGTTAACTTTTATTGCTGACATTTATTTTTACCATAGTTTTGAACACCACTGCTGACACATTGTCTACTCAAATTAGAGTAACCCTTACTGTTACTGCTTTTATTTTTTTAAATTTATATTTATTGCCATTTACTCATTCTCTTCAATGAGGCGGTTTTTACATTTATTACCTATGTATTCTTATCCTTTCCTTTTACTGTTTTTGCTCTAATCGTTTAATATCTAATTTAAAATTAAATCTCGGGATATGTGCCTGATTTGGATCAGTTCGAGTTTTGATGCAGCATCACAGCACAATAAAGAGTGGAAACCTAAATCAAGCCAGAAACTAAATGTTAGCAGTGCTGGAGTGATTGGAGCACCTAAAAAGCCTGCTTCACCTGCTGAAAAATCTGAAGATATAGAATCCGACACAGCTAAGCTTCAAGATAAACTTTCACAAGTAAATATATTTGAGAACCAAAATGTGATCATAGCGAAGCATATCCGTGTTCCAGAGACTGATCGCTGTCAGTTGACTTTTGGGACCATTGGGACTGGAGTTGATTCCTCTAGGCATCAACCTAATTGTCAACCAATAGGACCTGCTGAAAAATCAAACGAGGAGTCTGTAGCAAGGTTTGCATCTTTTTCTTTGGGTAGCTTTTTAATTGATGTCATCATTCTGAAAGGTCACTTTTGGTCGGAGAACTGTAGATTTGGGATTTGTCAAGTATGAGATTGAGTCTTTATGAAGTTTGTTATTGTGCTATATTCTTGTAGTTGATAAAAAGATCTTGGGATTCAAGGATATGAACATGTCAAATAAGAAAAGAAGTAATGAAGTCAAAGAATCTTGTGGGTGGATGAAATTTTATCTTGATAAGTAATGAAAACATGTAGAAATGAATTTGTTTATGCATTTCCATGGCAAGTTATGATGTGATTTGACTTGTGATCTCAGCTTGTCACCTGTTCCTGAGTTGACCAATGACGTTTCTGGAAGCAAGCAGATGGACGTACAGGATGACCACATTCAAAGTACTGGATCTGACTCACCAGCATCTGCTGCTGCTGAGCAACAATTACCAGACGGCAAGGAATCTTCAAGACCTCACAATCTTCATAATTATGAGGATATTGGGCTGGTACAAGATAATAGCATGTCTTTTGCACCTTCAGAATCGCAGCAGCAGCAGGACTCACATGACATGCCTGGCTTCTCGGTGAGTGGTTGTTTCTGTTTTATCAGACAGATTGGTTGGTCAATGAGATTTCCTGTAATGTTGTATTTAAAGTTATCATAAGGCTGTTTTACATTGAAATTATATGTAGTGGCCTGAGAATGGCAATCTTGTGTTCTTTACTAGAACTGGCGTCTGTCCATTGTCCAGTAGCTAAACACACTAGATGAAATATCGCCATTATAATGGGTAACAAATATCTACATGTTGTCTTTGCATTATCACAAACAAATGATTTTGCAAACAGGCATATGATCTGCCGACAGGGTATGACATACCCTATTTGAGACAGACAACAGATGCAACTGTGCGAGGGCAGGGCCTGCCATCTACTCAGGAGGTAATGTTTAAATAATAAGTGTAGGGTTTTTTTTTTTTGAAAGCAGAAATGTTACTCTGCATTTCTGCATTATATAATTAGTTCAAGCTTGCCGTGTTTTGCGGATAAT
This sequence comes from Vachellia pachyceras, assembly GCA_025593235.1. NCBI lineage: Eukaryota > Viridiplantae > Streptophyta > Magnoliopsida > Fabales > Fabaceae > Vachellia > Vachellia pachyceras. The sequence continues at coordinate 19,983 of JANTPZ010000145.1, read as the reverse complement.
AATGTGCTTGTTTGGAAAACCTTTAAAGGCACTTTTACATAAGTTGAGACAAAACTCACCTCATATACTTACCTGAAATTCTGTAAAATCATTTAAAATAAGCTAATCCAAAGACTCACTATGTTTTCATGCCTTACAGCCCCAATTGTTCAAGTCTTTCCCCCTCATTCAATGCCAAGTGTTATTATATTTTCATCCTTCTCACTTTTGGAGATTCATTCCTTAGACTTGACATTACCTAACCAATTTGTGAGATGATTGCAGGGTTATGGCTCTCATAATTCCAATAATATTTCTACCTCCACCATTCCCATGGTGCAACAGCAACCTCCGGTGGCACAGATATATCCACAAGTTCATGTTTCACATTTCTCTAATCTTATGCCATTTCGTCAGTTCCTGTCTCCAGTATACGTTCCACCAATGCCCATGCCTGGATATTCAAGCAATCCTCCTTACCCTCATCCTTCAAATGGCAGTAGTTACTTGCTGATGCCTGGAGGTGGTTCTCATCTCAATGCCAACAGCATTAAATACGGGGTTCAGCAATTCAAGCCTGTTCCTTCTGGCAGTCCTACTGGTTTTGGAAATTTTACAAATCCAACTGGGTATGCCATGAATGCCCCTGGTATGGTTGGAGGTGCAACTGCTCTAGAAGATTCATCTCGCATCAAATACAAAGATAATCTTTACGTCCCAAATCCTCAGGTAATGCACTTGTTTATCATCTTGACTCTTGTTGGAGTTGTTGGACAAGATTGGCCGCAAATTTAGGCACATGCTTTCGTTGGTTTTTCTATATCTCCCTTATCCATTTCAAGATCTTGTTCAATTGTCAATCAAAGGGGATGGATTCCTCCTATACTGATGTTTAATCTTGACTTTGATAATATTATTTAGAATATGGGAATAGTGACTTCTTGTTGGTGCTTATATTTTCCTTATTAACATGCTTAGTGGTACTTATTCATGACCAAGTGCCTGGATTTGTTGAGATGTTATTTATGTAAACCATTCAGTTAAGTTTCTGATATTCAATTTGTTTGAGATGTTAACGTCTAGTTTCTCCTTCCTTTAAATTTTTTTAATTATCAAGCTTTGAATGAGTTGGGTTAAAGAAATAATAAATGGGGCACCAGCTCATTGAATTGCGGGGTTCATTCTGAGATTATCTTGTATGACAAGTTGATTTGTTAATCCAATACCTATTTCCTTCTTGATTCCTTTCCTTTGGGACTAGAATTCAGTATTGCCATTTTTTGTGTGCCATAGGCTGAGACGTCAGAAATCTGGATACAGAACCCAAGGGAGCTTGCCAGCATGCAATCTCCTCAATACTACAACATGGCAGGGCAAACACCGCATCACGCAGCTTACATGCCGTCTCATGCGAGCCATGCTTCCTTCAATGCCGCTGCAGCACAATCCTCTCACATGCAGTTCCCTGCCATGTACCATGCTTCGCCTCAGCCAGCTGCCATGGCTAGTCCTCATCACCATATAGGACCAGCTATGGGCAACAATGTTGGAGTTGGAGTAGCTGCAGCCGCACCCGGAGCTCAGGTGGGTGGATATCAGCAACCACAAATGGCTCACCTCAATTGGACGACAAATTTCTGAAAGGGGTGGGAAAAAAAGAATGTGAATTCTAACCCTTTCCTTGTAAGGGGCTGAAGCAGATATAGAAAAAAAGGATGGCAGGTCTTATTTAATGAATTCCTTTTTTCCCCTTATGCATCATGATGCATTAATTTTTTTTTTTCCTTTTTTTAAAGAAAATCTTGTCTATCTGCGGTAGCTGTGGAAATTGTCGAGTTTTGACTTGGGAAAGTAAAGTTTCAAATATTCTCAAATGCATGTCTATGCCTTGAAAAAGGATGGCTGAAGTAGAATGCTTCACAGATTACCATAAATCCTTGACATATTTTTAATCTTTTTTCCAATGTTGTAAAGTTGCAGGCGGATTTTAAAATTTTTGGACACATCTTTGTGGATCTTAACGTGTAAAATTGAGAAGTCAGGGTTTTGACAAATTAAGGATATACTTATTAACTGCCATTTTTTAGAACCATAAAAAATTAGTTAATTTTGTCATATTAGTAGATCTGAAAATACTGTGGGCTTTGCAAGCTGAATATAGAGTGAAAGCATTTCTCATCACAGTTAAATCTAACTATAATCATAGGCCGGTTCAATTTAGTGGATAAACTAGTTTCTTACAATATAATGAGTCAATATTTGAAATTTTATTGAGAGATTAAAAGAAAAAGTAACGACTGCTGGGATTAATGAGTAATAGACATTTGGATCAAGTAACTTCCTGCAACGATTTGCTTTTAGTTTTAGTAACTTAATCGAAACAACAGTAAGGTTGTTGCGGGATAAACCTGAGTTTGTACAAGAGCCTCACCTGAAAAGAAAGGAAGCATGGAATGAGAATGAGAGGCTTTATTATTATCATTATTATTATTTTTTGAGAGAGAGAGAGTGCAGCTTTATCGTGGCACCTGTGAAGAAGCTTTGTTGTTCATGGGGATCGGTGTAGCTTTTTCTTTTTGCATAACATTTGAATATTTAATTAAAAATAATAATAAGAGTATGGATCTGATCTGATCACATTCATTCAAAGGCTTCCCTTTTAAAGTCTTAAAGTCCCAAGTCGCCCCCACGCAATGCTGCTCAGTCCTTACCATCGCAAATCACAACTTCCAGTTGGCATAACGTTTCTGCACTTTTCTTTTTCTTTGGTTATTCTTTTTTCTGATTCAGAGTGAGTTAGATCATAGGACTTATCATAATCAAGCATACTTTTAAATTCAGAGTATGTTTACAAATTATCCGACAATGAGATTTGAATTCATAACTTTATGCAATTTAGTTGTTGACCAACCTTTGTTGGCCTCTTTGGTTATTCTTTTTACAATAACATATATATTCCTATTAGAAACAACATCTTTAAGAAACTATCAAATATTAACTATATGAACATATCTTTCCACATTGGTTATTTGTTGGGAGCGACTAATTTGTTTCATTATTTCATCCATGAAGGTAATTTTCAATTGTGATTACTTCAATATCATTTTTTTCACTACGAGTTTCTAATCTTTAACCTTATTTAAGATAAACCGATTTATTTTCTCTCAATCCAAATACAATTAGTAATTTGCTTTTCCAAGATCTTGTTTAGGCATATTATAATTTTTTTTAACGAAGTTCCAAAGTTTTATGCTATGTTTGGTACGATGGAATTAAGAGGTGGAATTGGAAATGGAATGCATTTTTTATGTTTGGTATGGTGGAATTGAAAATGGAAATATAAATGGAATTTAAAATGGATAGAAATGAATTCCATGATGTAACCCATAAAATTGTATTCAATTCCATGGAATTGATTTTTTGACCCCTTATTTTTTCTATCTCCATTTCCATCTCTACCAAAATCAATTCCAGCCAAACGAGCCATTAGAGAATTCACCCTCTTGAGTTTTAAAGATAAATGAATTACACTTGCATATGATATTTCTGCATTACTTATGCTACACATAAATTATAAAATTCATATGAAATAAATCCAGATACCTCGTATATTTTCAAGTTCTCGTGAAATTAAATCTAACATATATATACACACCCCAAACAAGAAGGAAAAAATGTGCGATTTTTACAGATAAGGAAATTGATTTTTTGAAAATTTCACCACTCTAATTAAGCATATATTATCATGAATTTCGTTATTATATGCCGACTTGAAATATAAAACAAATTCATATAAAATCAATTGAGAAAATGTTAAACTGTCCATTCAAGAGATCAATAGAACGAAAAAGAATATACATATTTGATATGTTTTGATTACTTCTATCTTTTTACTGAAAAAAGATAGTTTACTAATCAATGAAAGATTCAAATCCAAATAAAATACACAAAATTACCTACTTCATGGAATTTGACAATTGAGGGTTCAACTTTTTTGGTTTTGGAAGTTTAGAAGAGGATCCTTTCCCATTATTTCATTGGAAAAAGAAGGCAAAAAAAAAAAAAAAGGCTTGATTGCTAAAAAAAATGTTCATTTAACTAATTTTAATTTTGTCGAATATTAATAATTATAACAAAAAATAATAGGGAGATTTATTGTAAGGTCCCATAGAAGGAAATTATTTATGAAAAGGTCCAAAGAGGTTGTCAATGACAAGTCAAGGAGCACCATTAACAAGTGGAGCAGCTGCCATTGACAACTCTTGTATCCTTGACTTGTCATTTACAACCTCTTTGGACATTTTCATAAATAACTTCCTTCTATGGGACATTACAATAAATCTCCCAAAATAATATCTATTATAAAAACTTTAAACAGCATATTATAGCAAATATGAATTAGAAGCAATACCGTACCATTGAGTTTGATTTAATAGTGCAATGCTTTAAATTTAATCATTGATTGGTTTATCTCTATCCAAAATCCATTTACTTTTGCTTCCTATTAATGATTAAAACCTAATATACACGGTTCATGTAACCATTAATTAAATTGTGGCCTTCTTCCATTCTTGAGATAAAAAAAATTGGCTTTTTAAAGATATTATAGCTCTAGCATTAACTCATTCATGCAATAGTAAATTAAGTCTCCATGGGGATAATTAAGTACTATTGCATGATTTAGCAAAATTCTAGTTTTACATGGAGAAATTAACTTTGTAAGAAAGTTGAGTTTTCCATCATTTACTTGACACTGAGATTCTTATCTCATTTTCCATTTTATCATTCAATAAATGAATTTGTGAGCGAGTGTGTGTGTGTGTGGGGTGGGGGGGGATATGATAGCTTAACTAGGTAATTAATTTGATGGAGTAATTTTTTTTTTTCAAATAATCTTCCTTAATTACAAATAAGTTTTGATTGTTGAGATGATAATCAAAGTGTGTGCTTGGGAAATCCGTTGGGAGAAATGAGTTATGGATTCCGAGATAATTTTACGGATTTTGAGATAGTTTTTATGGATTCCAAGATCATTTTTACATATTTCAAAATACTTTTTATCTTAACTTGCGTGTCCATTGGGAAAATGGATTCCAAAGAAGCACTTTGGGTAAGAGAAAGAAGCAACATTTGATTTTGTGGAGGGTGACCCCACAATTTGAAATGAAATTTGAGCAGAAATTTCCAATCATAGCAGGATGGCCTGCCTAATTTGGCTACTATACCCATCACCTTTTGCTGCTTGTACCTTAGCTGTTGTTTTTTTTTTGGCCAAACCAAACGCATCATATTGAAAAAAATCGAAATACAAAATCTAATAAATACCAATACAAACAACCAAAGTTAAAAGACCTGATTTTCATACTTGAATTGATTAATTCTCTATTTTTTAAAAAATTATATGTAGTGCATTCGATTATAAATAAATAAAATAGATGTATTGAGTCTGTGTGTGTGGCAGGAGTGAAAAAGTTTCACACTAGATATAGTGCTTGTTTAATAACTCATTTTCCTAAATGGTGCACATAAACTAAAATAAAATCATTTCGAAATATGTAAAAACCATATCAAAATATGTAAAACCATATCAAAATCCATAAAATCACTTTGAAAGCCGTAACTCCTTTCTCCCAATAGAGTTCATAAACACACACTAGTTGGGCTAAAAAAGAGGTAAAATTGTAATTTTAGTCTTTTAATTTTATGTAAGGTTTTTTTATGATTCTTTAATTTATAGATTATCTTTTTAATCATTTAACTATAACCCCATTAAAAATGTTCACATTAAAATTTTAAATATTGACAAAATACTGTCAGATGCACGCAGACACATAAAGTTTAATTTTTGAAAATAACAACAATTGTTACAAAACAAATCAGCGACTCACATTGTTAATGCTAAATGCCTTATAAGATACGTTATAAAATTACAAGACCAAACTAAAATTCTGTATAAATTTAAGAACTAAATGCCTGCTTTTGTAAAAAAAATTATAAATGAAATAATCCATACACTCACATTTTTTAGGAAAAATTACTAAAAACATCCCCCATTACAAAATTTATCATCCTAAAATAGCTTAAAACTCGTGTCTTTGAGTTGGTACAATCCATTTTTCAACTATGAATAACATAACGTGAACAGTAACTTATAAGGACTTTGACACTGTACAACACATTTATGGAGGTTGAAAAGCGTTTCCAAACAGGCCCATTCTCAATTATGAATGAATGTCTTCTGTTTCACATATAATTAAAGATAGGGTGAGTTACGCAAAAATAAGATGAAGATAGAATTCATTGTTAGCTATAAGTTGCACCCACGTCCTTAATTAAGGGCTTGTTTACCATCACTTCCTGAAATCTAGGTTCGATTTTAAAAACTAAGTTTTGACCCAAAATCTAGGTTTTGTTCGAGTATAAAAATTTGTCTGAAAAGCTATTTTGGTTTCAAAACCTCGGTTTGAAACCTAGGTTTTGAAACCTAAGTTTTCTCTTTCCTACTTTTTCATTTTTTCTCTTTCGTCTTTCATACCCACTTTTTTGCCTCGGAATCCGTAAAGACTAATAACTTCCCAAACATAAATCACTTTTCAAAACCTATGATTTGTCTCGAAATCTGTAAAAGCTATTTTCCAAAATATATTCTTCAAAACCTAGGTTTTAAAATCTATGTTTTGTCTTGAAATATGTAAAAGCTATTTTTCAAAAGCTATTCTCCAAAACCTAGGTTTTGCCTCGAAATCTGTAAAAGTTATTTTCAAAATAACTTCCAGACAAACCCTAAATAAATTAAAGAAATTAAATATATGATTGCATAATATTGTAGAAGATGTAATTTGTATAATTTGTTCAAATAATGGATGGGAGCTTTTGAAAAAGAGAAGAATGATGAAACGATTTGAGTTTTAGAAGATCCACTAAATTAACGTACGTGGATGCCACTCAAAGTTGTCATTGTGCAGTACACACAAGGTGGCCTCAAATCAAAGCATGGTGATAAACGCACGCAACAAATCATGCAATCTAATCAATTTGTTTCCTATATATATATATATATATATATATATATCTTTTTTACCATTTCTTCGAAAATTCCAATCTTAATTGCTCCTAGCTATTTAATTAATCCCATATATATATATATATATGCAGAATCAAATCAAGGAACGTAACACAAGTGCGGCAATCGAAATTATTAACACGTTTAACTTGCTGATCATCAACTGGATACAAGTGCTTGTAAACAATCTTAGTTTTTGTTCAATATCGATGATGTTAGGATTAGTTAAGATGTAATTATCTCATACTTTGTTAGGTACATATATATATATATATACACACACACATATATGAGATGATTTTAAAAAGGAAACATTATCTTAAATATTTTTGCAGAAACTTGGAGAGAGATATATATATATATATATAATCTCCACATGTACAGACATCTTTGTTCCCCAATAATGTTTACGTTTAAATGTTTAAAGCTTTAATCAAAATCAAAGACAAGGTGTATTATCGTGGGTCTACATCACTTTATTAGCTTCTTCGAAACATCAGGCTTTATTAGAACAGTTCAATTTTCATTCATGAGCTACCAAACAAAAACCATTTAATTACAAATTCCCTTTATTATTAATATTGGACTTCGAATCCATATTTAAAGATCCGAGACTTCTTAATTAGGCGTTTTCACCTAACTAAATAAGAATTTACTTTATTATCCGATACTTCATCAAGCAAGAAATATTTTCTAAAGGTTTAGGGAGGTTTATTTTTAAATTTTAAAGGTTAAGGATGCTATTTGTACATAATTATAATCCCAAGGAAGTTTTATAACCTTGTTATTATCTTAAGCGAAATCAAGGAATGCTGTCATAATTAATATTGACGAACAAATATAAAAAGCATGACGTATAGTGAAGTTGTTCATACATATATATATATATATATATATATAATATTTATATACACATGCAGCAGTATTATCGTCCATGAACGTATATAGTGGAGAAGTGTCTAATCTTATTCAGTGGGATGGGTGATATAATGTTGGTGGAGATCCATCGAGTATTTTTTGTACCCTCACAAGGCCAACGAATAATATTTCTTCCATACATTATTAATTCTTACAAGAGATGATGATCCATCGTAAAGGAAATCATGAACACTGTTTTTTTCCTCCTTTTCGTTTAAATAAAAATCACTTTGTTTTTTTTTTTGGTTTCTTCTTCTCTGAGCCAGTCGTTACACACATGTTGTTATATCAAACTTAGTCATTAACTGATATATGGGGAATTGAATATTCAGTGTATTTGGTAACGCTTTTCCCCATCCAGAAGTGCGGTGCACAGTGCCTAAAGTGGAAATAAGTTGATGTTCACTTTTTGATCTGTTTGGAAAGGCTTACGAAAATAAGTTACTTGTGGGAATAAGTTACTTCTACCAACAAGCTGAAATCCTAAACTTTTACATAAGTCGCTTCTTTTACCGCTTTTCTAAATACAAATCACTTTTACAATCTGACTGATTTTCAATCTCACTTCTCCATAAATCCTTCTACAAATAAGTTACTTATTTCACCGGGTTCCCGAACGAAACCATTGTAACAATAGATATGTGTGTAGAGAGAGAGAGAGAGATGGTTCTTTGGTGGGTCGATGTTGATCGGTAATGATTTCAGTGGAATGAATTTCTTGTCAGAAAAACCCCTTGTGATCACTGAAACGAATCTTAATACACATACAATTAACCTAATAACTGGTATTAGAACCACTTAATGAATGTGGAAGTATGAAACTATATATATATATATATATATATTCTTCAAAGGTCATATGTGTGTATGTGGGTAGGGAGGGAGACTCAACTATGAACAACTTGTTTTCAAATGAAGGGGGGGAAAATTAAGGAATGATGCAACGAAAGCAAAGATTGAGAGATAAACACAATGATTTTTACAAAATTATTTTACTCCTTAAAAAATGAGCCTTCCAATATGAATTAGCCACAAATTTGTACAGAATGATATGAATTGTCTAAATCAAATAATAACATACAGCCACCATATCGATTGTGGGCTTCCCTTGTCAAAGTGTATTACTCTAACTTAATTACTTACCGATATTACTCTAATTATTACTAATTAGCTACGACCAATCTCTTTCGATTCCCTCTATTAATTAATGTGTTTCTACTTAATTTGATTAGATAAACTATAATTAATGCACGCACGCATATGGTAGATATAATGAAGAATCAATCAATTAATGTTCGCAGTGATCATAACGCACTTATTTTTACCATCAGTTCTTATCCTAAACGGTAATCTCTCATCTTGTTGGACAAGAAAAAGATTATTAAAAATCATTAACCTTCCTAGAAGTCCTTCATTATCCTCATACATACATAGATGTAATAATTATTAATTAATATTTCTTACATGAACCAAATCCATTGAAGCTTATAATTAAGAACCCTCGTGCGTCATCATGGCAAGCCATGATTGCCAAAGAAGACACTTTTGGATTTGTTCTAACACACACACTCTCACTCTTGATATAAAATGGATGGGTTCGTTAATTATTAATTATGAAATATAAACTTGAGAGTGAAGGAAAGAGAGATAAGAGGAGTCAAAAGAGAAAGGAATATAGGACAAGGCAATGGTTTGTTTTGAAGGTTTAGAAATTAGAAGGTCAAAAAATGGATATAATCAGTTGGATTTATTATTAGTACTGTGATTGTTTTGTCGTGATCGATGTGCCTTGTTAGGGTTAATCAAATCTCTCATATAATTATCAATTCATTATGCCTTTTTGCTTTGATTGGGTGTGATTCTATAATCTCTTTTGCTCTTTCATGTGGTAATTAATAAAACTCCATTAGGCATCCCCAAGAACAATCATTGTGGAAATAAGCATAAACATGCACCCACTACAATTCCTTCCTTCATTTATTCATTTATTTTAAAATGTTTAAATGAATTAAGTTACAAAATAATAAAAATCAAGTCTATATAATTTTGAATTAGCTACAATATAGCATATGAAGTTTAACTTAATGTGATTCAATCTTTCAAACTTATTAACTATTTAATTTATCCCTCGTTACATCTTATGACACCGTTGCAATTTATATATCAGTTCTTGAAGAATTATATGATTTATTTAAAGTATAAAGATTAACCGATTAAATGATAAAACTCGAATAGATTTGATTCATTGTGACTTGAACTTCAATAATTGAGTTCTCACCAAGTTATAAATATATATCAATAATTTTTTTGATAAAATAAACCCTACATGAAGGAAGACTTTACAAACTAAGAGTACTTAAAGCCGGTAAAGCGGGCCAACCCGCGGGTTGGTGGGCTGGAAAATCTCAACCCGCAACCCGCCAACTTTTTATTTTTTTAAAAAAATAAAAAATAATTTTTTTTTCTTTTTTACCCAGATTAAGAGCTTGTTTGGCTTCCAATCCTGAAACTTAGGTTTATTTTAAAACCTAGTTTTTGTCAAAGTACTTACATTTTTTAGAAAATTTATTTTGAATATAAAATCTTGGTTTAAAACCTAGGTTTTAAAAAAGCTATTTTCTTGTCAAATCACACCCTTTCTCTTAATAAATTTTCTTTTTTCTACTTTTTATTTCTTTCTCTTTCCTCTTTTTTACCTATTTTTTTCCTTGAACTTCGTAAAAGTTAATAACTTCCCAAACAAAATCTTTTAAAACCGAGATTTTACCTCAGAATCCGTAAAAGTTATTCTCTAAAATCTATTCTTTAAAACCTATATTTTACCTCAGAATCCACACAAATTTTTTTTTGAAAGGGCTTTCTAACCGAGCCTATGATAGTTGGTTATATAATGGGTCCGTTTGGCAAAGTGGTGGAGAAGTACTTATGGGCTTATTCACACAAGCCGAGACAAATATGTGGAGGAGATTGTCTCGTTTTGCGAAAAAACACTGTTGAACGTACTTTTGGGATGTTTGACCGCTTTGCCAAACACCCCCAATATAATACATACATATACAAGAGGGGGAGGGGCCTCATAAGATGGAGGCATGCTTGAGTGACACGTGGAATAAATTGTAATTGATATGTTTAATTGAAAGAGACATGAATGGAGGAATTGGAATTTCTGTTGTCGCTACATTATGTGTAGGCAAAAGAGTGATATAGTTTAATTTAAAGTACAATTAATGTTTGTTTATAGGAATTTATTAACTGACTCTTAATTCAATGCTTCTAATTAAATATGTTATACTGATAATATATATTATGCAATTAATTTTTAAACTTATCAAAAATGTTAAAATTATATATTTTAAAAACATACAAAGTTTTTCTCCTACAAAATAGAAACCTATATAATTAAACCTTTAAGAAAAGGTAACCGATGAGAGTTTGATACATTCCCCTCCTTATCTAATTCCTTCTAATAATCACTTCAAACAAAAAGCTATTATTTACTTATAAAGAGTCCAAGGGAGTACTAACAAATATGGAATGCAAGACTAATATATATTGATGGAATAATAAATTTCTAGTCTAAAATGTTTATAGGTACTTCTCTAACTCAAATGCTATATATATATATATATCCTTCTTTTTGGTTAAATAATTACTTCCATACAAAATAAATGCTTTGTTATCAATATTCTTCATCTCTCTAGTTACCATTTCCTAATTCCACTGTTCGGTACCTTTATGCCACCAAACTTCTCCATTACATAGCTTGTCCCTTGTGCAATAATAAAAAAGGGGAATATGAAATCAGGTCACAGATAGGAGAATTAATAAATGAAAGGTTTTAAGATTCACAAATTTACCAGAATGTCCAAGGAGTAAATGCTGAGGTTATCATTAACAACCTTATCAGCTTTCATTAACAACATCAGCAACTACTCTTAGGACTTTATAGTAATTTCGTGAATCTTTGAGACCTTTTGTTCATTAATTCTCCTATTGGGACTATATTGTAAATTTGCCTAAAAAAATTCAACAAATCATAGTCTTTTAATTTTGTCTAACTGTGGAACTAAATTTTTAAAATTGAAGTTTGACTTTTATGGTGCTACACAGTGCAGTTAAAAATCATATTGCTTTATATTATTATTATTATTATTATTATTATTATTATTATTATTAATTGCTGCTAAAACTAACTAAAAATATATTTGTAATTTCTTTGCATGTACTAAACTAAATGAAATATCAAAGGCAGGCATGAATAATATCGCAATTGATGGTACGCTAACATTTGAAACATTAAAGTCATACATATATATATATAATATATATTTAGTGCATGTTTGGATTTATAGTAAAAATTACCTTTTTAATATGATTTACAATTTATTAAGTAAAGATATAAAATAAATTTTATTTATACTTGTGTGAAAATGTTTCTCTGATGTCTTAGCAAACATGCGCCCTTGCTCAACCTACGATGCATAGGTGGAATCTTCCTTACAGGATGAGACCCCATCTCAAGCATGGAAATTCAGTTTTTTGCAAAAGCAAAAATTAATGAATGTAATTGAAAAGATAAACAAAACATATGGACCCATACCAAAATAGGTTGTGCTGTTCAGATCAATATCTGCTTTGCATGGTCCTACACACTAATAAATTTCCTTTCTTTTATTATAGGTTAAAGTACATATTTAATCTCTTAAATTTACATTAACTTTCAGTTTGATTATTTGAATATAAAAATGTACTTTTAGTCATTTAATGTTAACACCGTTAGCTTTAATTGAGGGAAAATACTAATTCATTCACCATTTTACAATTAAATGATGTTAAATATATTTAATTATTTAATATACTTATTTTTATATTTTAAAATTTAACCATATTTTATCAATATTTAATAGAAAAATCACCATTTAAATTTACAGAGTTATTATTTTCAATTAAGTAAAATTAATGACGTTAAAAATGAAGGATTAAAATACGATTTTTTAACTAAAAGGATCAAATTAGAACTTAACATTTCCTATAAAAGAAAAAGTAAGGATCTAATGTCACTTCATTGTAGAGAAGCAAATATAATTAAGAAGCTAAATCCAAGCCCAAAATATAATTAAATGCTCATAATTATATTAATAACAATTAAAAAATTACTATTTTTTAGAGATTATAACATGCTTTTAAAGTCAAAGGTTAATGAATATGGTGGGGGGAAATGGTTAATGAATATGAATCGCAATTAAAAAAATATTTGCAATTCTTAAATATTAAACTATTATTAATACATATAATGTGTATTTAATTATCGTCTTTAAACGGGATAGCTATAGAATGTGGTCAATACTAAAAATAAACAAAAAAAAATGTCCACATCATCATTAACAGCCTGGATACCTCTAATACATCTGCCTCAATAATCCTTTATAAGAGCATTCAAAAGAGAACACTCTCAAAAACCTCTCCTCACCACTCTCTCTCTTTCTCTCTCAAAATCATCCTTTGTTCTCTCTTCTCTTCTCAGGCGTGGAATTTGGCTTTCATCACAGTCTCTCGCACTCTCCCTTTCTCTCTCTAAAAACCATCATCAATGTCCCATGTCTTCTTTTCCCTTCTATCTCCTCCTTTACTCTTAAAACCTTGCATTTTCTGAAACTCAGTTGTATCAGAAGAGGCCAAATTCTTGTCCCTTCACATAATCATGCCTTCTTACTTCTCTTAAACCTCCTCCCCTCTCTCTATATCTCGAGCTTCTCTCAGTCCACTTGAGCTTTTGCAGTACAATTGGAAGTTTGAATCAGAGAGCAAAAGTCCAAGTAATTGAGAACCCTCAACATCCCGTTTCTCTCTGTTCTCTTTCATCCTCATGCAATAGATCCTTTTAAAAGTTCTTTCAAAAAAACATCTAACCAATGGACAGGTGGGACAAATCACAACGAGATCGCTACCAAGGGCATTTCAGAGAGAACCCATCTTTCTCTTCTACTCTTCTCGACGCCATTTATCGATCCATCGACGAAGGAGAAACAGAGGAGAGAGAAAACCAACTTGTTCTCTACAGAGAAACCATGAAGAAGCAGAACTTCTTCCATAGCGAACATGATGACGAAGCTAAAGCACCGAGCTTTCGTCGACCTCGCAAGGTCGAAAACTGGATGGAGGCGAGGGTGTGCGATAAAGCTGATGTTCGAAGAAATTCCATACATTCTAGCTCAAGCTCCACAGATTCCAGCTCAAACGGCGGGTTTTCTTCTTCAGATTCATCATCAGAGCTTTTCAACGGTGTCCAGAGGCTGAAGCCAATTCGAACCAGTGTTGCTCCTCCTCAGAAACCCAATCTTGATTCTCTAAACGCACACAGGGACTCTTCTGCTCACACTCAGAAGCCAAAGCAGGAAAGTGGCTTCGAGAAGAAGACGAAATCGAAAGCTCTGAGACGAATCCTATACGGAGGAGACTTGAAGAAATCGAAGCAACCTATTTCACCAGGTGCTAAACTTGCCAGTTTTCTGAATTCTCTTTTCAATTCTGGTGGCGGAAATAACAATGCCAAGAAGAATCCAAAGGTGGTATCCTCAAACACTCAGACGCAACCTTCAACTTGTTCTTCAGCATCTTCGTTTTCTAGGTCTTGTTTGAGCAAAACCCCATCATCATCAAGATCAGCAGCGAAGGCTAACAGGTCTGTGAGATTCTGCCCAGTTAGTGTCATAGTTGATGAAGACTGCATGCCATGTGGGCACAAGAATCTTTACGAAGGAGAAAAGGGGATAGAGAAATTCAGCTATATCAGCAATAAGAACGGTAGTAATAATGAGGAGCTAAGGTTCCATGTGATGCAGGAGAGTCGAAGAGTGGAGGAGTACGCAAGAGATTTGTTGAGGAATTATCAGAAGAAGAAGAAGGAAGAAGATATAAACAAGTTTGCTCATAAGATGATGCACTATGCAGAAGAAGAAGACGATGATGATGCAGCAAGTTGTTCAAGTTCTGATCTTTTTGAATTGGAAAATCTTTCAGGAATTGGGAATATTGAAAGGTATAGAGAAGAATTGCCAGTTTATGAAACTACTCATTTCAATACCAATCGAACCACTACCAACAATGGTTTCATGCTGTAATTCTACTGCTACAAAAAAAGAAGTTACAGTTGGAGGGGGTTACATTAGGGAAATAATAAGATCTTTATTTTCTTTTAGTTTTGTTAGTCATATACTCTTGTTTTCTTCTAGTTTCTCTATTATACATGTACGTCTCTCTTTTGTTGTTAATATATATTAGAGAAGAAGCTCTTAAGATCTCTTTTTCATCTATACCATCATGTTTATGATTATTGTTCAAGAGTGAGATGGCTTACAGAGTTAGCAAGGCACTTAAAGAGTAAAAATTTGGAAAATTTACTAAGGTTGATAAAATGAATGAATGAATATAAGAAAAAGCAAGAAAAGAAAGGGGGTTGATGAAGTTGAAAGGGAAGGCAGAATTTCTCCTTCACTAATGGCAAGCCAAAGACGGGCCTTTGCTTTCTCTCTCTTGAGTATGTGGGACCTCTTTTTGCTTCAATGTAACCCCCCTCTCTCTGTTTTTTAGAAATGTATTCTTCATGCAGCACCACTTATACTTGGGAGCAATAGTCAAAAAGTTCCCACATGTTAACTTATTAATATGGTTTTTTATCTTGGGGAATAAAAAACCTATTTAAAAATTTTGCAAGTTGAAAAAATCTATTTAAAAATCTTGAGGAATTAAAGTTGAGTATTGTATCAATACTTGTGTATACAAATATGTCAAATACTTCTAATCCATAGAATAGTTAAACAAAGAATTTTCATTTTTTTTAATTCTTTCGTATTGATATTGTGCCCGTTTGGAAATGCGGCAGAAAAGTACTTTTAGACAAGTCGAGGTAAATATGTGAAGGAGATTATCTCGTTTTGCGAAAAAATACTATTAAACCTATTTGACTTTTTCAGATGCTCCAACAAACAAATATAAACACTAATATTTTTATTAAACCATTTTTATATAGACTATAATTACTCTTCACAAATACATGTATGTTAGAAAAGATATACCGAACAATGGAAGCAACAAAAGGAAGTAACAATGTGTATAATTAAGTGAAAAAAAAATAAAGGGCAGAAATATAAAGTCCTCAAAAGATGAGGACAAGTGTTCAAGATCAATTCTTGGATTCTCTAAAATCTTTGATGTTAAATTTGGTCGGCTTATTGTAAAAGCTAAAAGGGCTTGTCTTTGAGTAATTTGATGGCATATTATTCCATGTTTGTATATATTACAAATTCAAATACACCTTTAAACTTAAATATCATCTTAACCAATATCTTTAATTAACCGTTGTCATGATGCTCTTAATCAAACTCTTTTTTTTGTCACTACTTGGCTCTTTTTTCCTCAGTGCAAGCCAAATTTCTTCTTTTTTAAACCTTTAAATGCTTCAAGTTCATCTTGAACAAATGTTTTCCTTTTCTCATACATTTTTTCCTTTTGCCCTAGGGAATGCAGGCGTTCTAAATGATTTTTTAATGATGTATATATATATATTAAGGAACTAAGTCACTATTTGATCCTAAAGTACTTATTTAGAACACAGGCTTTAGTTTTCATGACAAAAGACTATGAACAACATAGTACCAACCAGGACAAAAAATAAAAATAAAAGAGAACAAAACCACCAACTTTATTGGGATTCTTACTCTTTTTGTTTAATTTTGAGAATACAAAATAAAAATAAAAATGGCACTTAATAATCCATACTTCCATTTGAATGTTTAAGGCTTTTAAATTATTTTTTTACAGAAATTATAGAATAAGCTATAAATTATTAATGCTTTCTAAAATCACTACTTATAATCACTGCAACTATTTAATTGTCGATTTTATATCGTATGAGTTTGTGGGTTAGGAAGCATTATGGCACACATAGCATGAATATTCAAAAAAAGAAAAGGAAAATTATGGCAAAAAAAAACTAACAACTAATATTGCGAAACACCACTGAATCATAACAGTATAAAATGCTCATTAATTGTTCCTCAATTAAATATTTTTATACAACATAGTATAATTAAAGGCAAAAATAATGAAACATTCAAAGCTGGCTATAACTTGGAATGTATAAGTAAAGGAAAAGGCTATCAGCTTCCGATTCTCCAAAAGCTTCATAGGGCAATAGAATAAAACAAAACATTAAGGAATTGATTAGCGGACATCGCAACTGTGAATTTTATAATATATATATATACTTAATTAAACAAACCGTTCAAATTAACTAGCTATATAGTATAGTATTAATTTGCTTTGAAACATGTTTGTTACAGTTTTTATATGCATTATTATGGTTGGTGAAAGTTAAAGTATACTTTTAGTCCTTTATATTTGCGTCAGGTTTTACTTTAGTTATTTAAGTTTAAAAAATGCACTTTTAGTCCCTCAAACTTAACGCCGTTAGTTTCTCTTAACAGAAATTGATGACTCATCAAACTTAACGCTATTATTTTAAATCTTTTTTATTTTACACAATTTAAAATATCAAATTTATTGTATTATTAAATTAAAATTAAAATATGAGTATGCTTTGTCAACATTTTATTACACGGTCATCAATTAAATTCAATAAGTCAGTAATTTCCGTTAAGAGAAACTAACGGCGTTAAGTTTGAGGGATTAACAGTACACTTTTTAAACTTAAAGAACTAAAATGAAACTTGACACAAATATACATGATTAAAAGTATACTTTAACCGGTTGATGAATCTGGGGAGGCTCGCCACAATAACGGGAAGTTTCAGGTAGCATTAATGTAAACAATATTTAACCAATCAAACTTTTTAAAATTTAAGAATTAAATAATTATCTTTAATTATTACATTAGTCGATTAAAGAAATTAGTTGTAACGCACTCACGTCGCTTGACCCACACTTATAATTCCTCCAATCCTAGTTATAAATGATAATAGTCACAGTAATGACAAACAATAGAGTTGATTCAGAATGCCAATTTCAATTTATATATTGTATTACTGTTTTATTTTTTTGATTAAAATATACTTTTAATCATTTAATCATTTATGTTTGCGTCAGGTTTCATTTTAATACTTTAAGTTTAAAAGGTGCACTTTCAATCCTTTAAACTTAATGCCGTTAGTCTCTCTTAACGGAAATTGCTAACTCATCAAAATTAATTGATGACTGTGCAATAAAACGTTAACAAATCATACTCACATTTTAATTTTAATTTAATAATATAATAAATTTAATATTTTAAATTGTGTAAAATAAAAAATATTTAAAATAACGGTGTTAAGTTTGATGAGTCAGCAATTTCTTTTAAGAGAGACTAACGGCGTTAAATTTGAGATACTAAAAGTGCACTTTTTAAACTTAAAAAACTAAAATGAAACATGACGCAAACATAAAGGACTAAAATTATACTTTAGCTTTTTTTTTATAAATTATATGCAAATATTTTTATCTCGTTTATATTATTATTTTTAAATAGATCAGATTTATCACATACACACACATCTGAACATATACAAACACATTAAACAGCATATCCCAGTACGATGGAGAGTTGCCATTGATAATTTAATCATATGTTTGGAAATAATAATAATAATAATAATAAATCAATGAATAAATAATACTGTTAAGTAGACCCACTAGCACAGAGGGAAAATATTTACTTTATTAATGATTTGACGCAAATTAAATTACACTACTCACACTATATATGTCTTTTATTGGCTTTTGAAATCCTCTATTTAGAAATTTGTTTCATGCATCGAACCACCATATTGTCCGTACATAATATTTACTCATTATTTACAAGAGTTGTGCTGTCAAACAGTGGAAGCATACATGCTGGCTTCTGGCCATGTCACTTCCCCATCATGTGGCAACCACACATGAGTACACAATGGATCTGTTTGATAAAATGGTGAAGAAGTACTTATGGATTTATTCACACAAGTCGAAATAAATATGTGGAGGAAATTATCTCATTTTACAGAAAAACACTGTTGAACATGTTTTTGGGGTGTTTGACCGCTTTGCCAAACACCCCCATTATTTAATCAAACAATATTTTAGAGGTATAATGAATTATTGAGTGTGACTCATTTCAGACTATATATGTCCAAGTAATATTGGGATATATGGTTTTCCTAGCTATCCAAAGGAAGATCGATTCTTGGTTAGGGCTTCGTTGTGCTTTCGTTACACATAAGTTGAAATAAAACACATCTCACATAATTAATTTGGTTTACGTAAAATAATCTCCAAACGAATTCCCAAACACATCATGAATAATATTTTTTATTTATTTGATCAAACACATCATATAAGTGAGAGTTTATTTATTTATTTTTTATATTCAGGTTTTCAAAGGAATCCTTTATCATTTCTATAAAGTATCATATGAGATATTTGTTATCCTTTTTTTTCATATTGTTCTTAATTAATAATGAATTAATGTTGGTTTATGTTTTCAAAACTTAGCTCATCCGCTTCTTAAAAAATGAGATTTTTTCTTACCATTATTTACCCCAATGGAAGGAATTCACACATTATTATGATACTCACAAAGGGTTGGATCCGCAACCTCACTAAATAAAAAAAATTTAACCCTATGCTTGGATGGAGAGAAAATGAGGGAGGAAAGAAAACTTGGAAAGAAAATGAGGGGAGCAATGAGTTTTCCCCTGCTTGGATAGGAGAGAAAAAGAGGGAGGAAGGAAAAGTTGGAGAGAAAATGGGATGTGGGTCCCACCACATTTTCTCCCCAACTTTTCTCTCCACACATGGAGAGAAAATGGAGAGAAAACTATTTTTCCTTATCTACCCACATGCTCTTTTATTACTTTTTCATTGTAACTAATTAAGTTTAACATATAACTTTTTGTTAAATTATAACTATGACTTTCTTTTTTTAAAAGAATAAGATTTAAGATATATTCTAATATCTAATTTATTTTTTAATTGCTTACTAAAACCTCACA